>JAABOM020019221.1:0-18609 GCA_011800125.2 Solanum clarkiae
GTGCAATTTACACAATATTTACGAAATTTTCCATGAGTCATTTTACCCCAATTGAATTATTTACGGGGTCTAACATGAAGTTCCACCAGAGATTAACAATTAAGGCCTTATTGATGTCAAACAAGGTACTTAAAACCCAATTCATCTTCCCATATGAGTAAGCACGTATTAGTCCATGCAGACCAGTGTCTTCTTTTTTTTTTTGCCCATGAGTTACCTAAAAAATATTTTGAAAATATTTGATGAATAGTCCTGATGACACTTTTTGGATGACTCATTGCTAATAACAGGTGGAGTAAGATAGATTGTAAAACATGCTTTATAAGAATAATTTTTTCACTGAAGAATAAGAACTTGTTTTACCAAGAAAATATCATTCTTGATACCTTTCTTACAATGTCCTCAAAATATGCTCCCTTCTTCTTCCATAGAAGATTGGATATTCAAGGAAATAGAATGGAAAATTGCCTTGTATGATTCCCATCAATTTTATCAATTTTCTCAGCCTGATAAAAACATCAAAGAAGTTTTCTCATGAAGATAGAAAAAACTCTTTGATTTGTTTAATAACTAACTAGAGACTTCCTCATAACTCCTCAACACATTCATCATTTTAATGATGGAAGTCCTGTCATCAGAACAAAATAATATTATGTCATCTACATAAAAGAGGTGATTAATTTCAGGACTTCATGTAGGCATTCCATATCTTTTGAATTCTTTATCCCTAAAAGGCTATTAAGTCTCTAGATAGTAATTAAGCAACTATTATAAACAAAGTTGGGAGAGGGGGTCTCCTGTTTAATATCTTTAGGAGACTGGATAAGCCCATAGGATTTACCATTAATTAAAACAAAGTACCTACTGTTAGAGATCAACCTCCATATCATATCAATAATGATTTTAGAAAAACCAAACCTTCTAGTGACCTTTGTCAAATATACCCATAAGACTCTATAATAGGCCTAAGTCATGTCCATCTTTACAACAAAATTGACCAGTTTGTTCCTTCTGTTGATGTTTCTAATTATTTTTTGAGCCAGTAACATATTTTTAATAATACTCCTCCCCTTTACAAATTCTGAACGGTTCTAAAAAATACTTTTTTGAGAAATCTTCATCAATCTATCATGAAACACCCTAGATATAATCTTGTTGATAAAACAACTCAGGCTAATTAGCCTCAAATTAGAAAATGATACAAGAATTTCTGTTTTGGAATTAGCACCAGATTAGTATGGTAACATACCTGGGAAGTTCTTGTCCATAGAAGAAAGCAATACTACCAGGAAAAGATCCTCAGCCGTAATATACCAACACCATTGAAAGAATGACCATGTATACCCATCAGGGCCTGCTGCACTATTCCCACTGAGTTCATATACAATTTTCTTCACTTCCTCCTTTTCTGGCGGCTTAGCTATGCTTTCATTATTACTGTCTGAAATTAGGTTAGGAATATGATCTAACATGGACTAATTATGAGAATAATCTCTTCCCTAAATGGATTTATGAAAAACTCTATTTCTTTCACACATATATCTGTAGAATTATTTAGAATAACTCCCCGTTCATCAGAAATTTATTTAAATATATTTTTCTTCTTCTCCCTTGAACATAAGAATGAAATAACTTTGAATTGTTGTCTCCATGTACAAACCACCTTATCCCTAACTTTTGTCTCTGAAAGTCTTCTTCCAGTTTCAAGTACCTCTTCAGATCAGCTTCCATTTTATTCAATTTAGCTTGTTATTATGTGAAGCATCCAGATCAAATTGAATTTTTTTTTTAATGACATCTTCAAGAGTATACTTCTTAATAAAGATATTTCTAAAGTTTGCTTTGCTCCGGTCCATTAAAGTTCATTTAACCTTCTTCGATTTAGCATATAATTTCAGAAATGAGTTAATTTTAAAATTCACAAATCAATTTTATTTAACTAGAGCTTTAAAATCCTTATGTTTGCACCAAAAAATAAGAAACATAAAAGGCTTAATAATGATTTCCCCATCAATCTTAAAAATGACATGGAACGGAGCATAGTCTGATTCTTGTCGAAACAAATGTTGCACTTCACTGCTAGGAAAGATCTCCCAAAAATTAGAGTTCTCCAGCATCCTATCTAATCTTTTGATAATACACACTTCATTAATCTTTCCATTCCACTATGTGTATTTACTACATGTGAAATTAATCTCATATAGGGCATAATTGTTAATATACTGAACAAAATTTGTAGCTCCTTGTTGGGGGAAATCCAGACTTCCTAACTTTTCCTCCTCATGCAGTATCATATTAAAATCACCCTCCACCATCCAAGGATAGTTAGATGTATATATTCTTTCAAGTTCCTCCCATAATTCAAGTCTATCCAGTGCATTACATCTTGCATACACTGACGTCATGATGAAAGGCTTGTTGTATTTGATGAATCTCATGGTGACTTGTTGGAAAGAATTTATCATCATGCTACCTTTCCAATCATTTCTCCAAAAATTCAAATCTTCCACGAGCAATTTGCCAAAGCATTATCAAAACCTAACATCCTTTTGTATTGATCTAGCTTTACCAGATCCTAAAATGATTCCATAAGAACTATAAAAAAAGTAGTGATATCTTCTGTTTAAATCCATCAGTCTCCCAAAAGCATTTTGGGTGTTAATAGACCTAATATTTCAAAAAATAATTTTGTCAATCATTGATCACAACTTGAAGTTCTCCCCTTGCTACTCCTTATTTTTACTTGTAAAGATAGCTTGGGCTTTCCTTTTCTGGCTTTAAGACTGTTAATATGTCTAGGTGAGAGATCTCCTACTTTATTGACGTGTTGGATGTTGTGATCCAATCATCTCCATCATCTATATCATTCTCCTCCAGCAAGCAATCATCATCTCCAATGGTCTTCTCTAGATTTTCATCTTGATTATCGATGTTATCCTGCATATGATCCTTTCCAACCATACTATCAGTAATTGAGCCTAAACCTTTTTCTAATCCCTGATCATTTGCTTTACTTCCTTCACTCCTGTTCTTATTTATTATGGTATTAATATTTGCTTTTTGAGGATTATCTTTGTCCTCCATATTTTTGTTCTGCTTACGTGAACTGTTATTATTGGAAGCTTTGCTCGATCCTTCTGGTTCCTTACCTTACTCTTCATTATTAAAGACCTCCTCAATCTATTCCTTGGTGTGGACTTTTTTTTTCCAACTTCATTGTTCCTTTTCTTTGTTGCACTGTCATCTGCCTCACCAAGTGTATTAAATTTGTTTTATGTGTGTACAGCCTCGCATTTCTTTTGAGGTTGTCTTTTTCATTCCCCATATCTTTTCGTTTGTTCAACAAAACCTTCTTCACCAGTATTAGCTTCCTTTTTTTTTTCTTATCTTCCTTGTTCTCACCTTTGTTCTTGATATCACCTTTCCTTACATCCTTCTCTTTTATGCCCTTATATAATTGAGGATGTTAGACATAACATTGGTCCTCATCATGTCCTTGAATCATACAAGTTATACAATATTTGGGAACATAATCATACTTGATTCTTATCCATTTCCCATAACATTCTCACCTCCATTTTTAATGCAAATCTTGATTTGCTTAGGAAATTCACTCAACAGATCCACTTCCACCTTGACTCTTGCACGACTTAGCCTTTTTTTATTTTTTGTGGCCAAATTTACCTATAGAAGTTTTTCAATTGGAGCAACTATAGAAAATATTGTCTCTTCTTCAAAAAAAATTGACGATGAAGGGCAATAAAGGATATCCATACAATGGCAGTTGAAGTTTTCTCCTCTAGATTAAATATTGGATCCCATTTGAAAGTACGTATTGGAAAGGATTTGTTCTGAAAAGTAATATAAGATGGCGGCTTTGATAGTAGTTGAATATAATATTTCAATAATGTTACTCTGATTAACACATATCTGTTACTGAGAAGATCAATCTTGCACTGCCCTTTCAATTTGCAATACCTAGGTATCAATCTTCTCGGATCACTAATCTCCAGCCACCTATAGTAAAATTTTCAATCGCAACGTATTATAGATTTTCATTGATGACCCTCTGATCTTCAGTATAATGGGATTTAGGCTGAGAAATAGTTGGCTTCAAGAGGCTAGCATACGAAACTGTAGTGCTAGAAGGTTGATCAACCCCATTAGAAGGTTTGTCAATGGCTAGAGCAGCCATGAATCACACAAACAAGCTTAGATTTTGACGACAGCTAAGGTAGGGCTTAGATAGCGTTTCATAATTTTTTTTTTAAAAAAAAAGAATTCTCATCTTCACTGGCAAGTTAACAAAAAAAAAAAAAAGAATTTAATTGAGCCCAATTCACTTATCTTTAAAAACATCATTTAATAAATATAATTGTTACTGGAAACACATAATTTATCTGATAAACACATGTCGATGTTATATTTTCAAGAGAATTAATAGAAAGAATATGAGCTTGAAAATAAACATCCACTTTTAAGAATACAATTGATCATATATGTAAAAGATTTAAATAGTGAAAATGACTGGACGAATGAAGGTGAAAGTTCTAAAATAATAAACTAACCCTATCTTTATTGAAATAGTTCTTTTGTTTTATAAAAAGGATGTTACTGTTACTATATCAGGAATCAAAACTAAATTTTTTTACTTATACAACTTTATTTGTCTAGATCTATGTGAAAGTTTTTACTTTTTAAGATTTTTTTCGTTTAGTTTAGTTTTTTAGATTCAAATTAGGTAAATTTTAATTTACATTTTTACAAAAAATTATCCAAATATACGACTATTTTATCATATTCTTTAAAAATTTCTATTGTTTGTTTTTTTTTTTAAAAAAAAATTCTATTTTCGTGTTTCTATTTTCAATTTTCTGATACAAAGACTCTACATATTCTCATTTCCTTTTTAACTCTCCCACAATTATACCTAAATTATAGGATCCATTGTAGATAATTTTATTTTAATTTATAACTGTATTCTTCTTGTTTTCTTCATTAAGTTCGAATCCTAATAAAAGTAGGAGAAGTTCTTCATCCTTCATTTTTGGCTTTCAGTATACCATTTTTTTTAAAATTATTTTCTTCAAATCACTGTTCTTCATCTTAAATTCTGATACATATGGATTCTCGGCCATCTTTTACTATTGATTTTACCTGGTTACTTCCTCAAAATCAAAATCTTCCTTAAATCGAAGACCTTCCTCAAAATCAAGATGTTCCTTAAACCGAAGACATTCCTTAAATCATAGATGATGTTACTTGTGAGTTTTGATTCGAATAATGATAGTTTTCATAAAAACAAATTCAAACAACAAAATGATCCATTAATCTTGAAGAAATCGCAAGAGAAGAACGTGAAGAAGTTTGTTAGTTCAACTTCAGAATTTCTGGTTGAAAAAATTTCTAAAAAAGAGGGGGGAAGGGAGGGGGGTGAGTTGGACCAGTTACTACATGCCCTTCTTTATTAAAGATTTTGATTTCTAATGTATTTGGTGGTTTTTACCTTATAAATTATACATAATTTGTACTTTCAATAATATGATACATTACAACTTATAATATACAATGTGTTATATTCCAATGTTATTTTTGATGCATAATTCTAATTTATGAATTACAGATTTTTATGTATCAAGTATTTTTTGTTTTGGTAATATGTATCAAGTTATTGATTATGCACTTGATATATAATATAGGTAAATTTTTAAATAATTTTTAATACCACAACTGGTATTATTCACAAATTAAATTTAGGATTATTTTTGATACATAATACCAAGTTTGTTATCATTAATTTATATGTACCACATTTATGGTTCTATATTTGATACGTAACTACTGCAAATTCAAGTAATAGTTAGTAGCAAATACATTCAACTAACATTATTCATAAATCTAGAGTTATTTTTGATATATAAACCTAAGTTTTTGATACATAAATTTATATGATTCATGTCTATGGTTCAGTATTTGATACATATCAGTTGCAAATGCATGTACAAGTTAGTATCAATAGCATTCACAAATTTTGAATTATTTTTGATACATAATCCAAAGTACTTGTATCATAGATAATTATGTATATTATTAATTGTTATCTTCTTGATAAATGCCTACTATGAATGGAATTACAAATTTGCATCAAATATATTCAACTAATATCATTTACATATTTTGGGTTATTTTGATGCATAACATAAGTATTTATATCAAAAGTAATTTTTGGGCTCCGAATAAAGTTAAAAATAAGGATCTCAATCGAATTCAATAATATGAAAAAAAAAGTGTTCATTTCCATATTATTAAACATTTTTAGATGATAGGATGTAAAAAAAAGTTTTAAAAAATGGATAATTGATGCCCGAAAAAAATGGATGAAGAAGAAAATAAAAGGAGAAAATTTGTTACGATTTGAGATAGATTGGGAGAAGAATATTAAAATTTGAATTGTTTAAAATTTCTAAAATTTTAGGAGAGATTGATATCAATTTGTTTTGCGTGATTTGCAGAGCTGATATTTGATTTTACCTTTAATTTTCTTTTTAAGCTCAATAGATAAGTTCGGTAATATATCCTCATTTATATATCTGGATGATTGCTACGTATCGAGTGACACAAATTTGAAGAAATTTTTTGTAAATTAATAAAAGATAGAGATAAAATGTAATTTACTCCTTACATTATGAAATTTACGTAAGTTATCCTTTTAAATAACTTATATTCTTTTCCTTAAAATTTATTTATCTTAAATTCATTTTTAATTTATTTAAAAGATTTTTTTTAATTTGATAATTCTTGTGATTTTTATATTCCACATGATATGTCTATGATAAAATGAAAATTAAAGACATTTTGAAACTTTATACATATCTTTAATTGGAATTCATAAGATAAAATTTATTTATTTTAAAAATTTGATGCTTAAACAAATTAAGACACAGAAATTATAATTGAGAAAATTGTATTTTTTTAAAAGAAAAAAGTAAATTAATATATTTTAAGCCAAAGATTTTTTAAAAATAATTTTTAATCTCTATAAAATAATAATAAATTTTACATAAACTTTATCCTTGGCAGATTTCACTTATTAAAAATTTCACCAGATATAATTGGAAGATTTGAGAGTCACAAGAAAAGGAGAACGAGAAATAAAAAGATGAAGGAGAAAAGTAGGTGGAGAATGGAGACGACATTTCGAAGAAGCAGACAAAGGGATTAAAAGGGAAATTCAGTAGTACCATTTGCCAACAATGTTAAATCAATTTTGGTCCAAGTACATATATTTTCTAATTTAATTTTTATTTATTGTTTTTGAAATTAAGGTAGCATAATTTTCTTATTATACACTTCAATAATAGTAGGGACGTTTATAAATATCGATTCAAATCAAATTAATTAAATAAACTAATTTTATTTGAGTTTGATTTAATTTTAGTTTTTCAAGGACCGAAAGTGTTTAATTTGGGTTCGGGTTTGAGTTTAGATTTGTTCAAAAAATCGAAAAAATAACCAAATCGAACCAATTAAATTATATATATAATTATCATACATATACGTTATTTATAAAAAATAATTTTTATTATTTAATCTATTTATGAAAGTATAAATGCTCAAGACCAAAATATTTATTTTATTGATTTTATATACATAAATGTCTGTGACTGTTCATGGTGGGACTACAATGTCACTATCTCTTTCTTTTAGAATAAAATGGTGAATGTTAAAATTTTTCTCACAGTAAATATAATGACTGAAAGTTTCATAATATTCAGTCCGTTCTAACTATTTTTCATTTTGAATGAATCGTTGCCACTTTTTCTCCATTTTAAAAGTATCATTGCTTTTATTTTTGTGTATGGTTAATAATCCAATAACCAAATCAAACCAAATCGAAATCGATAACAACCAAATCGATAATTGAGTTGAGTTGATTTTGAGAATTTAAAAATCAAATTAGGTAGATTTGATTTTGATTTTGACCAATAACCGATCTAACACGATCCATTAATACCCCATTTTAATAACATACCCAATCAGATCTCACAAGTGAAATTAAAAAAATAAATTATATCCAGAGATTATCACTAACTCATAGAAATAAAGAAATTATTTTTGAAAGCCCTTAAAATAGATATATTTAAAACTTATTAATTAATAAAAATAAAATAATAAATTTATACCTTTTATAAATATAGTAAGTCAAAATTAAACAAATAGAGTATTTGGTGTAATAGAGAGGAGAAGGAATAATTATTGAACAACGTCATATCTCGGCCACTCGAAACGAGTGGCTTATAGTTGTTGTTCCAGCTGTTAGAGACTTTGGCTCCATAACTCTAATACATCATGGGACCTACTATACATCATTGACATGTGATATGATAATCCTCTTTTGGGCCACCACACTATCTAACTTCATCAAATCATTTCCATCCACGTGTAACAATAATTTCAGATTAATTTTTTAAAGTTATTATTATTATTTTATATTTTGTATCTATAAATAAGAAAATTACTATCTTATGTTCAATGATCCTCCGAGGGTACCTCTGTTTTTAAGCTTTAGAAAATTAAGTTTTAGTAGATTAAATATATCTATTTAATTCATTTATATATTATAACAATAGAAAATAGAAATATATGTGAGTTGTTTTTTATATCAACAGGATAGGTACTATTGGAGCGGAAATAGATGACAAATTTGAGAGACAAGTGATAACAAATTTTCCAATTAAAAAAAAGTGTCATGTTGACTAAGGCAAAGTAAAATTTTCTATTAATTAGGACATTAAGTTAAATAGGAAGTGAAGTGTAATTTTAAAACTTGTTAAATTTTTAAAAGTACAAAATATCACAAAAGGTGGGGTAAAAGATCATTTACCATAAGTTAACTAGTCGGTAATTTTTAAAAAAAGTTAAAATAATTTCAACTATACCTGTCAGTTACTTTTCGCTTCAACTTCTTGAATACACCTCTCTCTTTTAAAAAATTCTCTCAAGAAATAACACATACAACAACTCCGCACCAACTCCATAGCAACTCAACGAAATTCACAATAAATCTATTTTTTTAATTTTTTTCTTCTCGATTCACCTTTTTCATAGTCTTCGTCGTCACTGTCAGATTTTAGAAGGTAAATAGTAAAAAAAACTTCTTTTTTTCATTAGGATTTTTGTGTTTTTGAAATGAAAATGTTATTTTTAGTTTTTTTTATTTTAAAAAGGAGAAAGCATAGATTAAGGTTTTATATTTTTGTTGAAGTAAATATAGTGATATAGGTTAAGAAATAAAAGAAGATGAATGGATTATATATATATATTTCATTTTTGCATATCCTAATAAACATTCAACAACGTACTTGTTGCGCTGGTAATGATATATTGTTATGTGTATTTATTTATTTTGTTATTTTGTTGCCCTGATATGGTATATTGCTATTGGTGTTTACATATTTTATTGTTGTAAATAACAAATATGTGTATATTTCATTTTTGCTGCTGTTATTGTTCTGGTCGCTTCTTAATAGTGGGTTGTTGTCCTTAAAATATACGTTATTGCTGTAGCAATTTAAGCACATATGTGATTGAATCACATAATTGCCAAGATTGTTGTTGAAACGCCCCAAAAAGTGCCCAAAAATGTGCCTAGGAAATGTCCATAATTGTAATTTTCATATATCTCAAAATTCGTGCATGATATTGAAAATTCGACTTCATATTCTTGATCGGGGGCAAAATTAAATGGGAAATGAGTATAATCCGAATTTTAGGAGACTCGTAGCGAAAAACAAATTTTGCCAACTTTGCAATTCCAGTGAGGGTCTGCGACACCTCTAAGACATGGGCCCATCGCAGAGATAGATATTTTGTTGCTAGTTTTACTGTTTACGCCTTAGGCTTTGGGGCTTTGGGCCTAAGCCTTCCTATACGTAAAAATACCTATACCTAGTCATTTTTCAATCCCATATCATTCAAGACATGCCCCAGAACCTCTAACACTTAGCTAAATATTTCACCCAAATTCAAGTGTCCCAAACTCATTTTTGGATCTCAAGAAATTCATTCAAGCTTCAAGTTTCCATTTGAATCTTCATCAAAGAAATCTCCAAAGTTGAGGTATGTGGGTTTTAACCATTGAGTCCTTTCACCCATGGTGCCCAACCTTCCTTTTTTATGTAAATTGCATGTTTTCAAATTGATTTATCTATTGGTACTTCTTATTACGGACTTGACTATGAACTATGTTGAGGTTCATAAAATGTTGATTGTTTAAGCATGTTTTGAGCTATGAATCTATAATCCATTATGAGATTTGATGAGGGATTTTAATATATCTTGCATGAGGGTGTTACCAAGTGTTGGCAGGTTGATTTACATTAAGTTCTCTCACACGATTTCACTCTTGAATTGCATAATTTTGAACTAGCATTACACACACACACCTAGTGTTTGATAAAATGTCCGGTTAGGGATTCTTAAGTTATTGATGATCTATTATATGTCTTACAAGTCAAGTGACTTTATGATGATCAAGGAAATATATGTATGGGTATTAAATTCATATAAAGTACTTACGGCATTGCAAGTGAATCGTTGGGCTCCCATGTTTATTGTGTTCTTGGGAAAATGAGAAGTTCTTTTTTAATACTTGAATGTGATGGTTTGATGATCTATTTTCATGACTCCTACCAAAAAGATTATACCGTAAGGTATGGATATTTTATAAGATCTACGGGAAAAGCTATGCCATAGGGTAGAATGACTCATGACTCCTACCGAAAAGATTATATCGTAAGGTAAGGACATCCTATAATACCTACTGAAAAGGCCATGCCGTAAAGGCACAATTCATGGTTCCACCAAAAAGGTTATATCGTAAGATAAAATAATTTACTGCTCCTACCTAAAAGATTACATCGTAAAGTAGGGGATGTCTTATGCTACCTACCAAAAAGACTATGTCGTAAGGTAGGGGCATTGGTAACACTCTTTGAAAAGTTTATACCGTAAGGTGAGTGGGTGGATATGTGGCCCATCTCAAGCATGGTGGTGTAAGGTTTGAACATACATATATTCCACATTGAATTTGCATTCCTTGATTATACATAAACATGTTTTACTTTAAGCATTGATCATGCATGCCATATTGATATTACACTATATCTTGCTTATACTTATGCATTTTGATTATGTTACATATCACTTGTTGCATTGCATCATACATACTCAGTATATTCAAACATACTAACACATACTCTATGCTTACATGATGTTACCATATAGGAACCGAATTCCCTCACGATTATCCTCCATATGGTTAGTTTTGAACATCTTGAAGATAAGCTTTGGTGAGTCCTCAAGTTTGGGGATACTATTTGTACTACTCTTGCTTATGTTATTTCTTTATGTTGAACTCTTGATACTATGAGGGTGAGCCCGGAAGGTGTCTTGGTCCCTACCCATTCTATGTTTAGAGGTGTTGTTGGACAAGTGATGTGATTATGCTTGAGCTTTGATTTTTCTATAATTTATGCTATTAAAGACTTCTCTTAGCAGCTTTATATTTATTTATACTCTCTTGATATTGTTTTACTTTGATTCCGTGACCAAAGATGTATGATTGATATGCTAAGATGCTTTTTGGGTCCCTTCAGATTCCCATTCACCGTGTCATGTCTAGGCCCTAAGCTTGGTCATGACAAACTTGGTATCAGAGCTCTAGGTTGTTAATTGTCCTCAAAATCCAACACCCTGTGTCGACTAGTGTCTTATTCATGGTTGTTAAGCGTGCCACAACTATAAATGGGAGGCTATGAGGCGTTTTAGGAAATGTTTCACTTCTTCGTGGTCTATATCGTGCCTTAGTTGTAGAGTAAGTTTTTCCCCCTAACGAATGTTCTTTTCTCTTCTAGATCGTGTGCAGAGGGAGACCAAGGAAGGCCCGTGCATCACGGGACAACCGACTTACACCGTTTCTCAAGCTCCTCAAGATGGAGGGCTATCGAAGTTGAGTTCCAAAATGCTATTACTATGTTGGCACACACAATGACCAACCAAATTCATCAAGGAGTCCAAACCCCTCATGCTCTTACTTCGGCCTCAAGGGTGAGGGATTTTACTAGAATGAACCCACTGGAGTTCCATGGGTTTAAAGTAGATGAGGACCCTCAAGAATTCATTAATAAAGTGTTGTCTATTATGGGAGTTAGATCGGAGGAGAAACCGAAGTTGGCGAGACCTACCAACACAAGGAGGTGGCTCAAGTTTGGTTTACGCAATGGAAGGTGGAGAAGGGAAATAACAATGTCATCCTTTGGGAAGAGTTGAAGGCAACATTTTTCAATCGGTTCTTCCCTCTTGAGCTAAGGGAGGTGAAAATGATAGAATTTATGAATCTAAAGCAAGGATCTATGAGTGTGAGCAAGTAGGACCTCAATTTCAATCAACTCTCCATGTATGCTCCACAATTGGTGGCCGAGCCAAGGTCTAGGATGAACAAATTTGTGATGGGTGTGTCCGACTTGGTTAATTAGGAGTGCCGTGCCGCCATGTTGATAAGTGATATTGATTTGTCTTACCTCATGACTTATGCTGAACAATTGGAGGGGGAAAAGCTTAGAAAGAAAAGAAGCAGTGAGGCCAAGAGGACTCAGTTTGAGAGTGACCAGTTCCAACAAGGTATTGAGTTTCAAGGCCAAGTATCCTCTAGTTCTCCAAATAAGAGGGTTGCTAAGGATGGAGCGCTTAACCCAAGGCTCCAAAGGGGTGATAATGGGGTGATTTGTCTTAGATGCCCAAAATGTGAGAGGAATTATGGTGGCACATGTTGGAGGAACACGGGTGCATGCTTTAGGTATAGTGAGATGGGATGCAAAATTCTAGATTGTCCACATGCTCATAACAAGGGCAAGGATGGTCGACCATATGGGCAAGGTGGTCATGTTGATCAAGGGGCTCAAGGTGGGCAACAAGGGGGTGCCCTATGGCATAATCGATTCTATGCTCTTCAAGGCAGGCAGAGGGTAGATAAGGTGCCAGACATTGCTAGCGATATGTTGAAGGTTTTTGATTTTGATGTGCATGCATTGATAGGTCTAGGAGCCACTATTTTTTTAATTATGCTAGAAAGGTCTATAGGGGTTGTCTCATGTACTTAGTGTATAAAGTCTTGTTTTATGATTTTGTTGAGCTTGACTTGGTAGATTTGGAGGTCTTGGGCTGGATCGGTTACATGCATATCATGCTTTCAATAAGTGTAGAGCCCGTAAGGTTGTAATGTGATGGTTAAGGATAGATGAACTATTTCAACAAATATAAGAGGCTAGTCATTTCTTTTCTAAAATTGATCTTCAATGCGATTTCTTTTTCACCAAGTTAGAGTGAGGGAGGGTGATATCCCCGAGACGACTTTGTCAGACTAGGTGTGGGCATTTAAAATTTGAAGTAGTGCCTTTTGGCTTGACGAATACACCAACTATGTTTATGGATCTCATGATTAGGGCATTTAAATCCTACCTTGTTATGTGCGTGGTAGTTCATAGATAGTACATTGATTTGTTTCTGGAATGAAGAAGATCTTGTGAGTCTTTTGAGAGCGACGTTGCAAATTTTGAGGGATGAGAGATTATTTGCTAAATGTGATAAGTGTAAATTATAGGTATCAAGGAGTTGGTTAGAGAAATGCACGGGTTGGCTAGGTTGGGAGTGAGGTTGGATGAAGTTGAGAATGGTAGTGTAGTGGTTTTGATGGTTCCGAATCTTATTTGGTTGAAGGGACCAAGTTAGAGCAAGACCATGACCCTGCCTTGCTAGAGTTGAATGCTTTGGTGGAAGGTGGTGAAGTGGAGGTTTTCTCCCAAGGGGGAGATGATGTTCTTAGGTACTAGAGTAGGCTTTATGTGCTTGTGTTGATGATTGGGTTCCTTGAAAGTCTCACCCATGAAGGGTGTGATCCGGTTTGGCAAGAAAAGGAAATTGAGCTCGAGATTTGTAGGTCCTTATAAAGTGTTGAGGAGAATTGGTAAGGTGGTCTATAAATTGGAATTGCCTATGGGAATGGATAGGGTTCATCCAGTCTTTCATGTATCTATGTTAAGGGGATATGTTGGTATCCCAAGTGCTATAGGAATCTTTGAGGTTGTGGGTGTTGTGGAGGATGAGTTGATCAATGAGGAGGTCCTGGTGGAGATATTGTTTAGACATGTGAACAGGTTGAGGATCATAGGTGTAGTCTCCATCAAGGTTCTTTGGGGGCATCAATAAGTTGAAAATGCCATTTTAGGAGCCAGAGCGGGCATCAAGAAGCGATATTCGTAACTCTTACATTCTATTAAAGCTTGAGATAGCAAACTAAGTCCTTTCTATGATTTTAAGTCCTATGTTTCATCCCTTACATCATGTTGCATGCATTCATGTGTATGTTGATTAGTTTATGGTAATTGTAACATTTATGTTGAGATTTTTGAAAATTTTGTTTAAGTGTATTTGTTGCATTTAAGTAGGGCTGAAATCTTTATGATTATTCTCTATTGTACGCTTCTTTGATATTAAGGGACAAATGTTCCCAAGGGGGAGATATTGAAACGCCCAAAAAAGTGCCCAAAAATATGCCTTGGAAATGCCCATAATCATAATTTCTATATATCTCAAAATTTGTGCGTGATATCAAAAATTTGACTTCATATTCTTGATCAAGAGGCAAAATTGAGTGGGAAATGAATATAACTCGAATTACAGGAGTCCCGTAGCGAAAAAAAAATTTCTTCAACTTTGCAATTCCAGTGAGGGTCCGCGACACCTCTGCGACGCGGACCCATCGCGGAGATGTGTATTTTGTTGCCAGTTTTGTTGTTTCGGTATAAATATTTGGGGCCTTGGGCCTAAGCCTTCCTATGCGTAGAAACACCTATACTTAGTTATTTTTCAATCCTATATCATTCAAGACATTCCCCAAAACCCTCTCTAACACTTAGATTAATATTTCTCCCAAATTCAAGTGTCCCAAACTCATTTCCGGATCTCAAGAAATTCATTCAAGCTTCAAGTTCCCATTCAAATCTTCATCAAGGAAATCCCGAAAGTTGAGGTATGTGGGTTTCAACCATTGGGTCCTTTCACCTAAAGTGCCCAACCTTCCTTCTTAAGTAAATTGCATGTTTTCAATATGATTTATCTATGGGTACTTATTAGGGATTTGACTATGAACTATGTTGGAGTTTCATAAAATATTGACTTTTTAAACATGTTTTGAGCTATAAATCTATAATCTATTATGAGATTTGATGAGGGGTTTCAATGTATCTTGTATGATGGTGTTACCAAGTACTGGTGTGTTGATTTATATTAAGTTTTCTCACATAATTTCACTCTTGAATTGGATGATGTTGAACTAGCATTACACACCTACCAATTGTTTAATAAAATGTCCGGTTAGAGATTCTTGAGTTATTGATGATCTATTATATGGCTTACGAGTCAAGTGACTTTATAACGATTAAGCGAATGTATGTATGGATATTAAATTCATGTAAAGTACTTACGACATTGCAAGAGAATCATTGGGCTCCAATGTTTATTCTGTTCTTGGAAATTAAGAAGTTCTTTCTTGATACTTGAATATGATGGTTTGATGAGCTATTTCTATGACTCCTACCAAAAAGATTATATCATAAGGTATGGATATTCTATAAGATCTACCGAAAAGGTTATGTCATTATGTAGAATGACTCATGGCTCCTACCAAAAAGATTATATCATAAGGTAAAGACATCCTATAATACCTACCGAAAAGGCCATGCCGTAAGGTACAATTCATGGTTCCTATCGAAAAGATTATATCTTAAGGTAGAATAATTCACGACTCCTACCTAAAAGATTATATAATAAACTATGGGACGTCTTATCCTACCTACCAAAAAGACTATGTCATAAGGTAGGGGCATTGGTAACACTCTCCGAAAAGGTTATACTGTAAAGTTTGTGGGTGACTATGTGGCCCATCTCAAGCATGGTGGTGTAAGGTTCAAACATACATGTATTCCACATTGAATTTATGTTCCTTGATTATGAACAAACATATTTTACTTCAAACATTGATCATGCATGCCATATTGATATTACACTGTCTCTTGCTTATGCTTATGCATTTTGATTATGTTACATATCACTTATTGCATTGCATCCTATATACTTCGTACATTTAAACGTACTAATGCATATTTTATGCCTACATGATGTTACCATGTAGAAACCAGAGCCCCTCATGATCATCCTCCACATTGTTAGTTTTGGACATCTTGAAGATAAGCTTTGATGAGTCCTCAAGTTCGGAGACACCAACTATACTACTCCTATTTATGTTATTTCTGTATGTTGAACTCTTGATGCTATGAGGGTGAGCCCGGAAAGTGTCTTGACCCCCACCAATTCTATGTTTAGGGGTGTTGTTGGGAGAGTGATGTGATTATGCTTGAGCTTTGATTTTTCTATGATTTATGCTATTAAAGACTTCCCTTATCTCCTTTATCCTTATTTATACTCTCTTGATATTGTTTACTTTGCTTCCGTGATCAAGGATGTGCGATTGATATGCTAAGAGACTTGTTTAGGTCCCTTCGGGTTCCCATTCACCATGTCACGTCTAAGCCAATGACAGTTGTAATAAAGGCCATACGAATAGTTGAAATTATTCTGAAACTAGTACAACAACTACTAAAACTAGTGCAATAACTGCTGAAACTTGTGCAGTAACTAGTGCAACAACTGCTAAAACTCATGCAACAATTTTTGAAATAACTACTAAAGCAATAATTGAAACTTTATATAACAATTGCTGAAGTTACTGCTTCTCAACTTCAGCAGTTGCTTCAGTAACATAAAATGTGTTAACAATTGTTGATGTTGCTTTAACAACTCAATGAATTATTCTTTTAAGAAAATTATTTTATTTATTTATTTGATTATCTGCTTAAATTTATTTTTTCTGTTTGTTTTGATTGTTAATTGATAACTTCTTATTTTATATCATGTGGTGTAGATAAAGACCCCCAGAAAAAGAAAGACAACTACTGGAGCCCCAACTACAGGAGTCCTAGCTATTGGAGATGGTGATGTTATTGGAGCCCCAGCTAAATATTCTAGAAGAAAGAGAATTAAGACGCAGAGGCAACTAGAAGCATAAGAAGCCTAAAAAAATAGTACTAGCAATCTTTTAACACTTGCTGAATATGCTAGTATTATTTTTGATATCAAAACAACATAAAAAATCAAGAAGAAACATAGAAACAAGATGTCAAGAAGAAGAAGAAAGCGGAGATGCTATAGATGAAAAAAAGAAGGAGCATATAATGTAGAAGAAAGAGGAAAAGATGCTATATAAGGAAAAGGATGAGGAGATGCTCTAGAAGGAGAAGGAGGAGGAGATGATGTAAAAGAAAGAGGAGTACATGCTACAGAACGAGGAAAGGGGGGGGGGGAGAGGAAGATGATGTAGAAGGAGAAGGTGAAAAAGATCTTTCTTTAAGAAATGATGATAATGATGGAGAAGATGATGAAGAGGATGAAAGAATTGATTTTGGATAAAGAACATAATTTCGACAGGATAAATCACTTCAAGAGGAGACGACTGACTCTGTTGAGTCCTCTCCAACTAGGCCTTTGAGCGATGAAACCTCAATTAAGATTGTTAGATATCCTGATTACAAGTTTGTGACTATGATAATAAAATATTCAAATTTGACTAGCTCTATTATTGTAAAGTCCTGTATGAAAAATTTGAATAATTTTAGGAAAATTGTTAAAGTCACAGAGATTAGAAATTTTTTTAAGGTCTTTCGCGTTTGGCAACTATTTAGACCTACTTGATAAGATAACTCAACAGTTCGAAATGAAATTGGTGAATGAACTTCTCCGACAGAATTCTGAGTAAGCATACATAAGAAATTTGAATAAAGTTTTGTTGCATGCCTCTCCATTTTGGCATAAAAGAATTTTCCATTATGACTGGTTTGAATTGTTATTTAAAAAATATTTTAATTTTTAAAGATCATCGTCTAAGGTTAAGGTAGATGAATAAAAATATTGAGTCGATAGGAAGAACCTTTTGGAAGGATGAACTGATGGTAGTTCTCGAATACGATTTGATTTCAAGAGATGTCAAAAAAATTTTTGCTTGTTTTTTTTTTTTGGTACATTGTATTCTTCTGGGGAGAGATCTAAATACAAAGTCCCTGACTGAAATGGTATTTCTTTTAGCTAACAGTAATGCCTTTTGTGCCAATGCATAGGGTCGTGAATGCTATGAACTGACAGTTGAATATCTTTCGAAGGTTGTGGACAAAGACAAAGACAAGACCACCACTAATATTTATGGTTTTCAGTGGGCATTTATGATAAATATTGTCTTGTTTAATTTTTTTTTGGGTCCATTCATAATTTTGATCATATTTCTATCTATGTCAGTATCTTATGTAGTGTTGGTCATTTGAGTATATACCCTATCTCTGAAAAAAATTAAAGATAGTTTTTGCTTCAGTAACCTTGCCACGACTTATTAGATGGATTTCAATAATTAATGATCATTCTATCAATGCTCTTGACTTGTTTAAC
>JAABOM020019260.1:0-18605 GCA_011800125.2 Solanum clarkiae
ACACTCGACCCTCTTAAGCGTTAGACGCAAATATCGCCCTATTACATGGGATTCAAGCACTTTTAAAAAATGGCACTAATTTGAAAAGCCATATAATGTTTCATTTTCATAGTACTATTATTGTAAGATATGGGGTGTTACAACACTCCCCAAGGTGTTTGATAAAATGTCCGGTTATGGTTTCTTGAGGAAATGAAGGTCCAAAGCATGGGATATGGTATGAACGATGTTATGATAATGGAATAAGCTTATGTATATGATTATTCCTATATGAAGTGTTGCATTAGAGCATATAATGAATCTTGTATAAAGTGTAGAATCGACCATGCCCAATTCGGGGGGTTTGAGCACTCAAATAACCTAGTGAAGTATTTATACTTCTCCACCTGGTGATGGGGCGGTATTATCACTAACCTAGATTGGGGTTTGTACTCATCAACCTAGGGAAAGATTTGTATTTCTACACCATGGTGATGGGACGGCATTATCACCAACCTTAATGAGGGTCAGTACTCATCTACCTAAGTGATAGGGTGGCAACATCACTAACCTACCAACGGGTTCGTACTTTGAAAATTTAATTTGGTATCTTCTATACATATGATACTCTATATGAGCATGAGTTCTTAAGCATGTTTTACTTATGCAATAATCATGCATGTCATATTGCTATATCATGCCTATTGCCAATTGTTAAGCATGTTGATTATGAAATTTGTCTCTTGTGCATTGCATCTCACATACTTAGTACATTCAAACGTACTAACGTATACTCTTGCCACATGATATCACCATGTAGGAACCGGTGCTCAAGTTTATCATCCTCCCCCTCCATGTGGCTAGTCAGTGCTATTCCAAGCTTGTTGTTGAGTCCTCCATTTCGGGGACCTTAGTCTATGATTGCTATTATCTATGTATTGAGACACTTCTTATGTTCTATTTTGACTATGAGGGTGAGCTCAATTACTTTGTCTTGGCCCCCGCTCTATCTATGTATTTAGAGGTGTTGTTGGACAAGTTATGTATTTATGATATGAGCTATGACTCCTTGTCTTTTGATGTTGATGTTTTAGCAAGCTATTCCCTTAGCCCCTTTTCCTTTTTATCTTATTTTATGTCTTTTATATGCTTCAGCGACCGATGATGTGCAGTGACAAGTGAAGAGGCTTGATTGGGGTCCCTTCGGGTTCCCCATTTGCCGTATCGCATCTAAGCCCTAGGCTTGAGTCGTAACCTAAAGAGTATGAATAGAGAAAAAGGACTAAGGGGAAAACTTGCAGAACATCATAATCAAGAGACAAGGAGTCATCATATCATATATACATAACATGTCTAACAAACGCCTCTAATACATTGATAAGTGGGGGGCCAAGACAAAGCAACCGGGATCACCCTCATAGTCAAAATAGGAAATAAAGAAGAGTGTCTCAATACATAATAAAAGAAATATAGACTAAGGTCTCTGAAATGGAGGACTCATTAACTAGCTTGAGTAGTACCAAACAAGTCACGTAGAGGAGGAGGATGATCAACTTGGGCTCCGGTTCCTACGTGGTGATATCATGTAGGCAAGAGTATGCATTAGTACATTGGAATGTACTAAGTATGTAGGATGCAATGCAAAAAGAGATAGGCATCAAAACCAAAATGCATAACAATAGGCATAATATAACAATGTGGCATGTATGATCAATGCATAAGTGAAACATGCTCTAGTAACTCATGCTCATATAGAATATCACATGTGTAGAAGAGACCAAACTAGATTTTCAAAGTACAAATCTTTTGGTAGGTTATTGATGATTTAACCCATCACCCTTGTGTGTGAGGTACACACCCCTCATCTAGGTTAGTGATGATCACGCCCATCATCCTGGTGTGTGAGGTATAAACCCCTAATCTGGGTTAGTGATGATCGCACCCATAACCCTGGTGTGTGAGGTACAAAACCCTCATTTAGGCTAGTGTTGATCCCACCCATTACCCTAGTGTTTGAGATATTAATCCCTCAACCAGGTTACTTTCTGAAACGACCCCATAAAGTGACAGAAAATATGCCTCGGAGGTGACCAGAATCTTGTTTTCCATATATCAAAAATTATATTTGTTATTTCAAAAATCCGACTTCGTATTTTTGTTTATGAGGTCAAATTGAGTGAGAAATGGGTCTAACCCAAATTTTAGAGCAACCATATCAAAATTCAAAAATCGCAAAGGACGCTATTTAGGAGGATCAATTTTGAAGAGGCATATCTCTTAGAACACAAAGAATTGAGTGGACAATGACCTACCAACTTAAAGCCCTTTGAATTATCTTTCTAGTACACTTTGTTTCACCTCATTCCGAGTTCGGATGAAGGATTTATGCCATTTTTGTAAAACTTATTCGTGCAAAAAATTCAGATTTCCTGTGAGTATCCACGTCGCGGCGATGCGGACCTGTGTTATTTTGGCCCTGCTTTTTGATTTCGGTCCAAGACATTCATGTATTGGGCCCAACAATTCCCGTACGTGTTTTTACCTGTACTTAGCCTTATTTCACCCTCATGTCATCCTCAATATTCCCCAAATATTCTCTCAAAAACTTAGAATCATTTCTAACCCTAAATTCAAGTTTCAAACTCAAGACCAATCTCAAGGATTTCTTCAAGGATCTCACTCAGGTTTAAGATCTTCATTAAAGTCTTCTTCAAGAACTTCACAAAAGCTAAGGTATATAGTGTTGAACCATTAGGTCTTTCCACACATGGTGGCTAAACCCTTTTTTTAATTAATATTGCATGATTTAACATTGATTTTATGTGTGAGTCTTGTATATTGAGAAATTTACTGCACACTAATTTTAGTTCATGAAAGTATGGTTGGTTTAGCAAGTTTTGAGCTTCAAATCTTTGATCTAATATTGGAATTGATAAGGGGTTTTGATGTGAATGTCTTGGGAGTGTTGCAATGTGTTGATTAAAGGTTTTACTACTGATTTTCCTGCATGATTTCATCTCTAAATTACATGCTCTTTTACCCCAATTAAACACTCACCAAGTGTTTGATAAAATGTCCGGTTATGGTTTCTTGAAGAATTGAAGGTTCAAAGCATGATATATGATATGTATGATATTTTAATGATGAAATGAGCTTACGGACATATTATATATGTATGTTTTATATAATGAGTTGTATTAGACCTTGTCCGGTCCGGGGGCATAAGTGCCAGGATGACCATGTGAGGGATGAGTACCTTGCCACCAGGATGTCCGGGTGTGAACAACATTAACCATGTAAGTGGTGTAGTACCTTGCCATAGGGTGTATAGGTGTGAACGACATCTCCCATCTAAATTTGGAATTCTAGCTTGGTCTTTTCTACACATATGATATCTTATATAAGAATGATTTATCCTAGTATGTTTTACTTATGCATCGATCATATATGCCATATTGCTATACTATGCCTATTGTCTACCGTATGCATTTTGAATATGAAGCTTGTTTATTGTTGCATTGCATCCCACATGCTTAGTACATTCAAACGTACTAACACATACTCTTGTCTACATGATATCACTATACAGGAACCAAAGTTCCTATTGATTCTTCTTGTGGCTATATGGATTGTTCAAGTTAGCCTTGGTGAGTCCTCCATTCTGGGGACAAGGACTATTCTCTTACACTATGTGTTAAGATTCTCTTAACTTTATTATATACTTATGACTATGAGGGTGAGCTAGATTGCATGTCTTGCACCCGCCATTATCTATGTAATAGTGGTGTTCTTGGATGAAGCTATGTATTTATGCTATGAGTTGACTCTATTATCTCTTGGCTCTATGTTATGACAAGTTCTGCCTTAGTCCCTTTTTCCCTTATTTCCATTCTTCAAATGTCATTTATTTTTTTTGTGACCAAGGATGTATAACGATATTCTATGAGGCTTGTTTAGGGTTCCTTCGGGTTCTCCATTCGCGGTCACATTTATGCCCTAGGCTTGGGTCGTGACAAAGATGGTATCAGAGCACTAGGTTGATAGATCTTCAAAGTCCAACACACCACATCGATTAGAATCTTATTCATAGTTGTGTTGTGCACTATAACTATGAGTAGGAGGCTATAAGATGTTTTAGGAAATATTTCCATTCTTCATGGTCTGTGTCGTGCTTTAGAAGCGAGATAGGGCTTTCTCCTCTAACGAATGTTCTTTGCTCTTTTAGTTGATCATAGCGTTTCAAGGAGAAAGGCGAAGGAAGCTCAGTAGAAGGTTTTGATTTTGATGGATCCGAGTTTCACTATTTCTTCTCTATTCTTTTGGTTGATGGTGGGGGCTTCTTGTGTGCCCAAGTGGTTATGTGGATTTTTGGTGTCTATTCTCTTGGTTGGATATATTGTTTCTAGAAAGTTCATAGGTGTTGATCGGGGTTTATATTCCATTAGGTCTTGCTTTATGGCTTGTTGGATTTGATGTGATGGATTTTGATGTTGTACTTGGGATAGAATAGTTTCATGCATGTTGTGTCTCCATGGATGGTGGGACCCATAGATTTAGAACCTGACTTCCTAATGAACCTATCTTCGAGTGGGAGGTTGTCAAGTGGTAGCAAGAGAGGTAGGTCCATTCTTGACTTAAGGTACAATTGGTCTCTAAGGGGTTGCATTTTTCATCTTGTGAGAGTTGGAGGTGTTGAATCTAAGTTGGTTGTTTATAGATTTGTCGTTGGTGATGAATGAGGCCTTAAATGTCCCTTTTCGATGTTTGAAGTTGGGGTAGAGTCTTTTGGTTGACTAGCACACAGGTTATGCCATTAAGTCTCATGAGTAAGATCTCTAGTCCTCACCCTAATAGGTTTATGGTCATTTTGGTGATGATAATGTGGTTTATTCCCTAATGAGGCAATGCATGCGAATCATTTGAGGGTAGTACTACGAGTTCAAGGAAGAAGGTTGGGTGCCAAGTGGATGAGATGGGAATTTTGGTGGTAAGAGGTTGCCTTCCTAGGTTGTGTGGTGCCAGGTGATGGTGTTAAGGTGGACTTTAGTAAGATGAAGGTGATCAGAGAGTATCCTAGACCTTTGACTTCACCGGATATTAGAAGCCTCTTGGGTTAGTGGGCTATTGCCGGGGATTGTGAGTAAATTCTCTTCTGTTGTTGCTCCTATAACTTAGTTGACCCTAGGTAAGGCCATGTTGTGACTGACGTTTTGAGTAGGGTGATTTAATAGGTGTGGGAGTTGCTATTTCTTGTGTTATCCCTTGGTGCTAGTAGGATTCATTTGTATATGGGTTTCACTCATAGGTTCCTTTCACACGTAAAGCCCAATTTCCTTTTTATGAAAATTGCATGATTTCAAGTTGTATTTCTTATGGGTATCTATTATTATGAAATATGAGTATGAAATATGTTGGGGTTTTTTAAAAAATTGTTGATTATGCATGAATATCTATTTTGAGCTAGCGAATCTTTGTCTATTGAGACTTTACATGATTCAAGCTATAAAATCTATGAACTATTATGAAGTTTTGATATGATTTAGAAGTTACCCATGATGGGATTTTACCATGATGTTGGTGGGCTCATTTACATGATTTTAAGATGCATTGATTTCACTATTTCATGATCTATACTCTTGCATTTTGCATGATTTGAACATGTCCACACATGTGCCTACCAAGTGTTTGATGAAATGCTAAGTTAAGAATTCTCAAGATATATGCATGTTTTGTAAGTCAAGTGACTTCATGATGAATATAGGCTATCAAATATGTTACGAATTTATGAAATTATCTATGATTATGCAAGTATGAAGTTAAGACCTTTTCAAAAATTTATTTTCAAGAAAACCTACATGGATTTTTACTTATTGTAATTTGGGATTTGAATATTATGATTCCTAAAATTCTATTGATGCATGGGTAGTATTTATTTGATGATTTTAATGTGACTTAAACCGTTATATGAGGATTTACTTTGGATTTATGAAGCTATAAGTATGCATGTTCCCTTTTGAATGATTTATGCATGAGAGATTACACATGGATTTAAATATAGAATTAATTATGTTTTCACTTCAACTTCATAGTATAAATGTTGATTTTAAATGGAGTCTTAATTACCTATGTTATTTCCTCATTGTTCATAGCATATGCATTCATGTACACGGGTTATTTTGAAAAAACTTATGTTATAGGTAGACACAATTTCATTTTGTGATATGATTTTGATAAAAGGTTGATTATGACAATATTGTTATCACATATATGTTTTTGGTTTCGGCTCTTTCAACATTTTGGGTTCTTGCACCGTTTTGTATATGAATGGGCTATTCCAATGCTTGAGTATTATGACTATAAAATTATAATTTTGGTATTTGAGCCTGAGTATGAATTATTATGAATGATGTTTGACTTATAAACCCAATTGTGCATTGAAATGATTTGGAAAAAAATGACTATTTCCTCTTTGAAAGTATTTACATACATATTATTAGTATTCCTATTGGATGACAACTTAACTTGTGGTGTTGGAGGTCTTGGGGTAGTTTGGGCTACTTGCATAGCATGTTTTCAATAAGTGTAGAACCCGTAAGGTTGTAATAGGATGGTCGATCTATGTGGTCAATTAAAAAGGGTTAGTCACTTCACTAAGATTGATCTTTTGTTGAGCTTTGTCCCCAAGTGAGCCTTATTAGTATAGGTGGAGTTAGTCGGTTGATTTATACATTGGATATGATTATGGGTCTTTAGAATAGGGTCGTAAAACCCTATCTTGGTATGTTTGCGGTGGGTTCTAGTGATGAGGTATTGATTTATTTAGAGCTTGTGAATCATTTGGGGGATTGGTTGCTAAATATGATAGGTGTGAGTTGAGGATAGCAAGAAGGTTGTTAGAACTCCTTAGGTATTATGATATAAGTGTGTATTGGTTTTTTCAGTAAGGCTCATGTTGCGGTTGGTGTTCTAGGTAGCCTAGCATGTGAGGATAGTGGTGGAAAGAAGGAGACAAGTAGGATCCATCAGTGGTTAGATTGGAAGTTAAGTTGAGGAAAGTTGAGTATGGTGGTATAGAATTCTTGATGGTTCCAAATCTTTTTAGGTTAAAAGGCCTAGATTAGGCAAGACCTTGATTCCATCTCATTAGAACTGGAAGTTTTGGGTGAGAAGATGATAGAGCGGGGGTTGTCTCCCAAGGGGGAGATGGTGGTTCATGGTACCAAGTGGGTTAGATGAGTTTAAGCTTGACGATTGAATTGAGGATTGTGAGTCCTTATAGAGTGTAGAGGAGGTTGGAAAGATTGCATAAGTTTGGGAATTGCCTATGGGTGTAGATATGGTTCGTCCGGTTCTTCATGCTTCTAGGTGGATGTGATATGTTGGTGACTCTAGTGTTATAGAACACTTTGACGTTGTGAGTGTTAAGGAGGGTAAGTTGGCTTAAGAGAAGGTCCCAGTAGGGGGTGTTGGATGGATGAGTAGAGAAGTTGATTGATAATGATGAGTGTATTTTAAGGCCCTTTGGGAAGAGTCGTCTATTCGTACGTATCTCTCGGGGAACCAGAGTGGGCATGGAGGAGCAATATCCGTATCTCTTTTATTCTATTGAAGCTTATGATAACACGACAAGTCCCTTTTGTGGTTTCAAGTCTTGCATTTCAACCCATATGTAATTCATATGCATTCATGTTTAAGTTGGTAAGTTTATGATGATTTTAAACTTATGTTGAGATTTTGAAAATGGTATTTTAAACGTAATGTTGCATTATTACTGGGGATGATTTGTTCATGATTATTCTTGTCTATTCAGGGACGAATGTTCCCAAGGGGAAGATATTGAGACGACCCCCAAAAGTGCCTGAAAATGTGCCTTACAAGTGACCGGAATCTTATTTTTCATATATCCAAAAATCCATTCGTTATTTCGAAAATCCGACTACATATTCTTGTTTAGGGGGTCAAATTGAGTGGGAAATGGTTCTAATCCCAAATTTTAGAGCAACCGTATCAAAATTCGAAAATCACAAAGGATGCTATTTAGGAGGGTAAACTTTGATGGGGTATATCTCTTAGCACATAAAGAATTGAGCGTCCCACAA
Source organism: Solanum clarkiae (assembly GCA_011800125.2). NCBI lineage: Eukaryota > Viridiplantae > Streptophyta > Magnoliopsida > Solanales > Solanaceae > Solanum > Solanum clarkiae. The sequence continues at coordinate 8,079 of JAABOM020019260.1, forward strand.
CCTACCATCTTAAAGCCCTTTGAATTAGCTTTCTAATATATTTCGTTTCACCTTATTCCGAGTTTGTATGAAGGATTTATACCCATTTTCATAAAACTCATTCATGCAGAAAATGCAGATTTTCAGTGAGAATCCGTGTCGCCTCTGCGATGTGGACCTTTGTTATTTTGGCCCTCTTTTTTTGATTTCGGTCCAAGACTTTTAAGTCTTAGACCTAAGGATTCCCATACGTGTTTTTGCCTATACTTAGCCTTATTTCACTATCATATCATCCTCAATATTCCCCAATATCCTCTCAAGCACTTACACTAATTTTTAACGCTAAATTCAAGTCTCAAACTCAAGACCAATCTCAAGGATTTCTTCAAGGACCTCACTCAAGCTTCAAATCTCCATTAAAGTCTTTTTCAAGAACTTCACAAAAGTTATGGTATGTGGTGTTGAACTATTGGGTCCTTCCACCCATGGTGCCTAAATCCTTTTTAATTAATATTGCATGATTTAAGGTTGATTTTACGTGTGAGTCTTGTATATTGAGAAATTTACTACAGAGTGATTTTAGTTCATGAAAGTATTGGTTGTTTTAGCATGTTTTGAGCTTCAAATCTTGGATCTTATGTTGGAATTGATGAGGGATTTTGATGTGAATATCTTGGGGGTGTTGCAAGATGTTGATTAAAGGTTTTACCACTAATATTCCTGCATGATTTTATCTCTAAATTGGATGCTCTTTTATCCCCGTTACACACCCGCCAAATATTTGATAAAATGCTCGGTTATGGTTTCTTGAGAAATTGAAAGTTCAAAGCATGAGATATGATATGTATGATGTTTTAATGATGAAATGAGCTTATGGACATGATATATATGTATATTTTATATAATATGTTGTATTAGACCATGTTCGGTCTGGGAGGCATAAGTGCTCGAACGACCATGTGAGGGGTGAGTATCTTGCCACCAGGGTGTCCGGGTGTGAATTACATCAACCATGTGAGGGGTTTAGTACCTTGCCACTGGGGTGTCTAGGTGTGAACGACATCTCCAATCCAAAGTTGGGATTCTAGCTTGGTCTGTTCTACACATATGATATCTTATATAATAATGATTTATCCTAGCATGTTTTACTTATGCATCAATCATACATGCCATAGCAATCCTATTGCCTAATGTATGCATTTTGATTATGACGGTTGTTTATTATTGCATTGCATCCCACGTGCTTAGTACATTCAAACGTACTAACATATGCTCTTACCTACATGATATCACCATGTAAGGACCGGAGCTTTTATTGATTCTTTTTGTGGCTAGATAGATTGTTCAAGTTAGCCTTGGTGAGTCCTCCATTCCGGGGACAAAGACTATTCTCTTACATTATGTATTAAGATTATCTTAACTTTATTGTATACTTATGACTATGAGGGTGAGCTCGGTTGTATGTCTTATCCCTCGTCATTATCTATGTAATAGAGGTGTTCTTGGAAAAAGCTATGTATTTATGCTATGAGTTGACTCTATTATCTCTTGACTCTATGTTATGACAAGTTCTCCCTTAGTGTCTTTTTCCTTATTTTCATTCTTCAAATGTCATTTAATTGCTTTCGCGACCAAAGATGTGTAATGATATGCTATGAGGCTTGTTTGGGATTCCTTTGCGTTTCCCATTCGCCGGTCACGTCTAGGCCCCTGGCTTGGGTCGTGACACCCTTATAGGGCATGATCTAATACAACAATTTATATATAATACATTATATACATAAGCTCTCTTCATCATCATGTAGGCATTCATATCATATCTCATGCTTTGGGCCCGCAATCCTTCAAGAAACCACATCCGGATATTTTATCAAACACTTAGAGAGTGTGTAATGCTTGTATAAAATTCTGAAATATAGAGATGAAATCATGCAAGAAAATTCATTATAAAACCATCAGTCAACACTTTGCAACACCCTCAAGCATTATACATCAAAACCCCTCATCAAATCTTACAATACAGTCAAGATTTATGGCCCAAAACATAGCAAAACAGTCACAACTTACATAGCTTTAACATAGTTCATAGATATGTTCATACTAGTAAACCGAATTGTAAATTTTACTTAAAATCATACATATTGAGTAAAAAGGAGATTAGGGCACCATAGATGGAATGACCCAATACTAAAACCCACATACCTCTTAGCTTTGAGGAAGTTCTTGATGATGTTTGAAAATGGAGGCTTGAGGCTTGGAGAAAATCTTTAGTTCCGAATGAGGGTTTTGAGACTTGAATTTAGGAGTGAAAAATATAGCTAAGTGTTTGAGAAGATATTAAGGAGTGTTTAGGATGATATGAGGATGAAATATGACCAAGTATAGGTAAAAACAAGTTTAGAAACTTTTAGGCCGAAGACTTAAAAGTCTTGGACCGCACAGAAAATCATTGGATAGAAAAATACACCTCTCCCGCCGTAGAGAGGACACGAAGACAACTCCTCTTCATCTGACGTGCCAAGGGCGCATAATGCTAACTGGAATTTGTCACTTGAAAAATCATAATTGCGAATCTTTTGCTTTTAAGTAGGGGTTAGAACCTCTCTCCTCTAATTTGTACCCTGTGAATAGGAATATGAAGTCAGATTTTTGATATTGCACACAAATTTTGAGATATATGTAATTTAAAATTTTGGGCATTTCGAGGAACATTTTCGGGCACTTTTTTGGGGTTGTTTCAATATCTCCCCCTTGGGAACAATTATCCCCGAATGTAAAAGAGATGTACAAGACAAGAGTGGTCATAAACAAATCAGCACCAACAAGAATGCAATATTACATTTAGAACATCAATTTCAAAATCTCAACCTAACAGTAAAATCATCATAAATTTGCCAACTTAAACATGAATATATATGAATGACATAGGGTATGAGACATAAGACTTGAAATATAATGACCCATTAGGTCATTTTGAAAATTAATCCTCTTGATTTCCTAAAAGAATTATCTGATAAAATTTTTGTGGGTACTTTGGACTATTCGATAACTAAGACTGTTTAATTGTGGGTAAGTTTGAATAATTTATATAAGCGATAGATTAAATGTTAATTTATTAAAAATTCTATGTCACAATAGGTTAGTAGGATATTATAATTTCGGAAGAAGAATAAAAGCAAAGAAAAAGAGAAGAGGAGAAACGTGCCTAAGCAAACATCAAGGGACACCGTCAGTTCATTCAGGTGAGGTTCTCATCCTCTCCACTGATATGAAATGTTATGAAAATATATTATATATCATTAAATATTGTGTGATCTTAAATTTTTAGTTACTGCAAGTGTATAACGGGTTTTGAAAAGGGACAAAGTAGAAGTGGAATTGGTCATATGACATGATAACAATTCGTTTCCCAATAATATTTCTATAAATGGATTTGTCTAACTGGAGACTTGTAAAGGTTGAGAATATTTCCTTGTAGTTCTATTGTGGGTGACAGTGAGTGGCCAGTAGTAGTTAGGGGTAATTTTAATTTAATCACCGGAAAAAGGGAGGTATGTATATGTGTTAAAAGGGGGGTTTTATTTTTATTTTTTTAATATAAATGAATGTTCCAAGTTAGCTTATGAGCTATACATGTGTGATTAAGATATAAATTCAAAAAGAATATTTATCGAGGAGAAATTTACACTTGGGTAGTTGCATTTTGGAGAAAGTATGTTTTGTTTCTCCTCTAACGTCACTTTTCTGCCCAGTGCTTTAGTTCTTTACACCGACACTCTTCTGCCCAGTGCTTTTGTTCTTGTTTTACGTGTTGTTAGTTTTGAATCTTATAGTGATAAATTCTTTGACTGGATTATGTTGCTACGAATTCTATTCGAAAGGGGAAGGCTCACGTATTTGAGTAATCATGATTCGACTAAGGTAAGTGGACTTTCAAAACTTTGTAATTCTCATAGGAATCCCAATCCTTTCTTCTATGTGTGATGCATGAAATATTTGTAATATCATGAAAATAGGGTGATTAAATGTAAATATGAATTGGTGTGGTGGTGTAACACTTGAATTGAAAATGTGGGTAAGTGATGGAAAATTTTGTTTTGAGATATATTGTTGATGTTGTATCAAGACTATGGTGTTGTGAGTTGTATTAATATTTGTCATCTCCTTATTATCGTGTGAACATGCCCATTTGCATTGATTCTTGTGACAAGTGTTATGTGAATCGAAAAAGAATAAGAATAAAGAAGACATATTATTTCGAGGTATGTGTCATACGCCACGACAGATATTATATTTTGAGGATCGTGTCATACGCCATGATGGATACTATGATTTGAGGGTCGTGTCGCACGCTGCGATAGATACATGGACTAAGAGTCTCCCATGGGTCCCGGACTGAGAGACAGCGGATGTGTATCACTAGGACAGACATACATTATTATGCCTGGCATTATTATATAAGTATTGCATCTGATCCTTGCATATTCATGTCTGGCATGATGTTCTTTCTGTGATTGATTGCATTATCACTTGTGAGATATGACTTGTGACTTGGAATTGTAGTATACTGAAATCTACTTCTATTGCGTATTATATGTTGCTGGGCTGGCTGATTTTCTATGCAGGTTGTAGTTGTGGAGGTAGGTTAGAATGAAAGGAGTTTGTGCATTCTATTGGACTTACTTTGATTTAGTTAGTTGACTTGCTGGGTACTTTGTTGTTTTTAGTACTCACCCCTTGCTTTTATACTTGTGTAGATTCCAAGCCCGGACAGTGAGTAGTGTTCTCCTTGATAATCCGTGGCTTCCCCGGGGATTTAGAGAGGTAGCTGTTGTCATCTGGCTGACTCTTTTGTTCTTATTTCTATAGTGATTTGTTCTATTCGGGAAGAAAGACACTTTAGACTTATATTTCTTTGAATTCTGTACTGCTAGTGACTTGTACACGTCACAACCAATTCTTGGGGTGATATTTAAAGTTATTAAGATTTTCAGCTTTAGTTATCTATGCTATTTAGTTACTTCCGCACATAATTTTTAATTTTCTTTTGGTTTAGATTGACTAGTGCTGGTGGAATTGAGCAAGTACCATCCCATCCAATTTTGGGTCGTGATAGTTGGTATCACAACTCGAGGTTCTCAGGTCTTACGTGTGTACGCGTCAAGTCTAATTGGAGTCTTGAGGATCAGTATGGAGATGTCTGTACTTATCTTTGAGAGACTATGAAGACTGTTAGGAAATCTCTTTTTATTTATTCTCTTATCATGTGTGGTTATCATCATTAGTACTAAGTTGTTATGGACTAGAGCTACTATTACCGGTGGTAGAGATGAGGCAGCTCCCGAGACAGTTGTTGAGGACTCAGTCAGAGGTAGGGAAAGGGGCCGCATTAGAGAACGTGGTCATGGAGTGGCATCACTGAGAGGTCATGCCCGAGGAATAACATGAGTTAGAGGTTAGACTGGAGGGGCTTCTCTAGATCCATAGATAGAGGTTGGTCAGGACCAGGTTCCTTCAGAGCACATAGCCTCACTTTTGTTGCAGGATACTTTATTGAGGATGCTGAATGTACTTGAGATTTTTGCTCTGAGTGGTAATACGACAGGCACACCAGGTGGTTCTCAGACCAAAGGAGGAGCTCAAACTCCAGATCAACATCACGCATCACTGGTTCATGATCCGGTGGCGCAGCCACTATTAGGTACTAGAGTTGAGATTGATCCTGCACCAGCTATTGAGGTTCAGTGTGTACCATTAGCTACATGGACTGAGAATGAGTAGCACTGCTATGAGATGTTTAGAAAGATGAACCCACCTCAATTTCAGGGTGGGAGGAGAGAGGATGCTCATGCGTTTCTGACTACTTGTAGAGAGTTGTTTAATACTGTTGGGTTAGCTGAGTCACACGGGGTTCGATATGTTACTCTTTAGCTTTGTAGGCCAGCCAAAGAATGGTGGAGGACATATTCAGGATCTTTGCCAGTAGGATCTCCCACAGTGTCTTGGGAGATTTTCTTTGGTACTTTCTATGATCGGTTTGTCCCTTGGAGCGTAAGGGATGAGAGTTGCTTGAGGTTTGAGAGTCTGAGGCAGGACAACCTATCAGTCATCCAGTATGAGGCCCGTTTTGTCAGTTATCTAGACATGCTGCAACCATTATTCCAAATGAGACAGAGAAAATTCATAGGTTTGTGAGTGGATTGACCTATTCTATTTGACAGGCAGTTTTCAGAGTATCTAGAGATGGAACCACTTTCCAGTATGTTGTGAGTGCTACAAAGGAGGTAGACCTGATGGAGAAAGAAGAGTTTGGGGACCCCAAGAGGGCCCATGCATCCGATCAGTTTTTTGGTACCTCATCTGGAGGTAGAGGGTTCTGTAGAAGGGTTGGCTCATCCCAACGTCGAGGACCAGTTCATACATCATATCCTGCTTCTGAGGGTGGTCAGACACATCATGGGTCTACAGGGCAAGACAACTATAGTAGTTCGTCAGGAGCAGCGTGTCAGTCCCAGAGTAAGAGATTTTGTTATGGCTGTGGAGATCCTGATCACTTGATATGACAATGTGTCTTAATGGGGGGACAAGATGGGCCCCATCCCAGATCTTCAGTTCATACTAGACCACCGGCACCACCACACTGAGGGCGAAGCAGAGCTCAAACATATAGAGCTGGTCGCACTTCAGGCAGAGGGGCAAGTGGTTCCATAGTTCTATAGAGCGGGGTTAAAGGCATTGCTCAGACAGGTGGTGGCAGGGGATCACATTGTTATGTATTTGCAGGGAGGCCCGAGGCAGAGGATTTTGATGCAGTCATCACAGGTATTATCCCTATTTATCATCGATCTGCGTCTGTGTTATTTGATCCTGGATCTACCTACTCCTATATGTCATCCTACTTTTCATCTGGATTCGACTTGCTATGTGATCGTCTGCCTGTACCCCTTCATGTTTCCACACCATTAGGTAAACCTTTAGTGGTGGATCGAGTGTATCAATCCTGCTTGTTTCTATGGTTGGGTATAATACTTGGGTAGATATAATTATTCTAGAGATGGTAGATTTTGATGTTATCTTAGGGATTGATTGGCTTTCCCTATATCATGCCATTCTTGATTGTAATGCAAAAACTGTGACCTTAGTCATGCCTGGTGTACCAAAAATTGAGTGGAAAGGTGATAGTGGTTCTTATCCTGGCAAAGTCATCTCTTACATCCATGCTCATAAATTGATTGATAGGGGGTGTTTGTCTTATTTAGCTTTCATTCGGGATACTAATGTTGATCCATGTTCTATAGAGTCTATTCCTGTGGTTCAAGAGTTTGTCGATGTGTTTCCTACTGACCTTCCAGGTGCTCCTGATAGAGATATTGACTTTCCTACTGATCTAGAGTCGGGCACAAAGTCCATCTCCATCGCTCTATATCGAATGTCTCCAGTTGAGTTGAAGGAATTAAAGGAGAAACTTCAAGATTTGATGAGCAAAGGGTTTATTCGTCCTAGTGTGTTACCTTAGGGCACCCAAGTTTTGTTAGTGAAAAAGAAAGATGGGTCTGTGTGGATGTGTATTGATTACAGGTAGCTGAACAAAGTGATTATCAAGAACAAATATCCCATTCCTCGTATTGATGACTTTTCTGATTAGCTTCAGGGAGCATCTTTTTTCTCCAAGATTGACTTGAGGTCTGGTTATCATCAGTTGAGGATTAGAGCATCAGATATACCTAATATAGCTTTTCAAACTCGTTATGGCCACTATGAGTTTTTGATGATGTCTTTTGTGTTGACTAATGCCCCTGCAACGTTCATGAAGCTGATGAACATGGTGTTTCATCTATACTTGGATACTTTTGTGATAGTATTCATTGATGACATCTTGATATATTCCACAACTGAGGCTAATCATGTTCGTCACTTGAGGCTAGTACTACAGAGGTTGAGAGAGGAAATGTTATATGCAAAATTCTCCAAGTGTGAATTCTGGATTGATTCGGTGGTATTCTTAGGGCATGTGGTGTCCAAGGGGGGGATTAGAGTGGATTCAGCTAAGGTGGAGGTAGTTAGAGGTTGGACAAGGCCTACTTCAGCTACCGAGATTCATAGTTTTGTGGGGTTAGCTAGGTATTATCGGTGTTTTATTCGGAGTTTTTCTTCCATTGCAGCCCCATTGACTAGGTTAACTCAGAAAAATATAGTCTTTCATCGGTCCAATGAGTGAGGCGAGCTTCCAAAAGCTCAATACTTTGTTGACTTCAACTCCCATTCTAACATTACCCAAGGCAGGTGTGAACTTTACGGTGTATTGTGATGCTTCAGGAGTTGGTTTAGGTGGTGTGTTGATGCAAAAGGGGAAGTGATTGCTTACACTTCAAGACAGTTGAAGGCCCATGAGAAGAACTATCCTACTCATGACTTAGAGTTAGCGATAGTAGCTTTATACTTAAGTTGTAGTGTCATTACTTATGTGGTGTACATTGTGAGTTCTTCACTGATTATAGGAGTCTTCAACATATTTTCAGTCAAAGAGATCTTAACTTGAGGCAGTGTAGGTGGATTGAGTTGCTAAAGGACTACAATTTGACCATCCTATATCATCCGAGGAAGGCTAATGTGGTGGTAGACGCGTTGAGTAGAAAGACTTCTAGCATGGGGAGTCTAGCTGCCATTCGCATTGAGGAGTGACCTTTGGCCAGGGATGTCCAGTGTCTAGCTAATGGCCTAGTCAGGTTACAATTTTCTGATGAGGGTGGTGTACTTGCTTTCATTAGGCTCATTCTTCCTTGATGGACCAGATTCGAGATCGCCACTTTGAGGATAAGAAGTTGTGTCTCATCAGAGACAAAGTGACCACAGGAGAGGCTAAGGAAGCGATACTTGACCCTGATGGTGTTTTGAGGATTGGAGGTCGAGTCTGTGTGCCTAAGGTAGGTGATTTGATTATATTGATTCTTGAGAAGGCTCACTGTAGTCGTTATTCCATTCATCCAGGAGCAGGGAAAATGTATCATGACCTGAGTCAGCACTATTTCTGGTGTGGTATGAAGAAGGATATTTCAGAGTTTGTGGCCAAGTGTTTGTCTTGTCAGCAAGTTAAGTGTGAGCACCGGTGGCCTGGAGGTGAGTTTCAGAGGATGCCCATTCCTACATGGAAGTGGGAGGGGGTCACCATGGATTTTGTGGTAGGTTTGCCCACTACTATGGGTGGTTATGACTTTATCTAGTAGTTGTGGATCGATTGATTAAGTCTGTCCATTTCATTCTGATCAAGGTTAAGTACATAGCAGAAAAGTTGACTGAGCTTTACATCAGTCACATAGTTAGATTGCATGGAGTGCCTGTTTCTATCATTTTGGATCGGGGTTCACTCTTCACTCCATATTTTTGGAGGGCCTTGCAGCATGGTCTAGGTACTCAGCTGGATATTAGTTCAGCCTTTCACCCTCAGACAGAAGGACAATCTGAGCGAACTATTCAGGTGTTGGAGGACATGCTTCGAGCACGTATGATCGATTTTGGTCCTCGTTGGGACCAACACTTGCCCTTATCAGAGTTTTCCTATAATAATAGTTATCACTCCAGCATTCAAATGGCTCCATTTGAGGCTTTGTATTGTAGGTGGAGTAGATCTCTGATTGGTTGGTTTGACTCTGCTGAAATGGACTTGTTAGATGCAGACTTTCTTAGAGGTGCTATGGAGAAGTTCCCTATGATTCAGGGAAGGCTGTTGACAACTCAGAGGACAGAAGAGTTATGCAAATAGGAGGGTTTGAGCCCTAGAGTTTATAGAGGGCGATTATGTGTAGCTTAGAGTGTCACTCATGAAGGGGGTTATGCGGTTCGGTAAGAAGGGAAAGCATAACCCTCGATTCATTGGCCCATTTAGATTTTGGAGAGAGGTGGAGAGGTGGCCTATAGATTAGCCTTGCACCTAGCTTATTATCTGTGCATCCTGTGTTTTATGTCTCCATGCTCCGAAAGTATGTGCCCGATGAGTCTCACATATTTTTATTTGATTCGGTGGCGTTGAGTCCAGACTTATCATTTGAGGAGGAAAACTATAGATATTTTAGATAGACAGGTCCGAAAGCTTAGAAAAAAAGAGATTTCTTCTATGAGAGGCGACTTGGGAGATGGAGTCTGACATGCATGCTAAATATACTCATCTTTTCAAAGCTTCAGGTACTTTCTTCTATCTTATGTTTAAGGACGAACATAGTTTTTAGTGGTGGATAATGTAATGACCCGTTAGGTCATCTTGGGATTTAATCCTCTTGATTTCCTAAAAGAATTATCTCGTAAAATCTTAGTGAGTACTTTGGACTATTCGATAACTAAAACTATTTAATTTGTGGCTAAGTTTGAATAATTTATATAAATGGTGGATTAAATGTTAATTTATTTGAAACCCTATGTCACAATAGGTTATTGGGATATAATAGTTTCAGAAGAAGAATAAAAGCAAAGAAAAAGAGAAGAAGAGAAACGTGCCTAAGCAACATCAAGGGACGCCGTCAATGCATTTAGCTGAGGTTCTCATTCTTCCACTGA
>JAABOM020019271.1:0-57184 GCA_011800125.2 Solanum clarkiae
TTAATTTTAAGGCTAAATTTTATATTTAATTATTTTTGTTTTATTCAAGCAAGTTGTGTTTTATTTTTTTCGCAAAAATTGTCATTTTTTTATATCTAACGCATTAAAATCTCATGTTATATCAATTTATGTGTGATTTAATTATTTTCATTTGATTCAAGCATGTTATTATATACACCTTTTTTGTGAAATATATCATGTTTCTTTGTATATTTAAATATAAAATATATATGGATATAATATATAACAGTGGATTTCAAATACACGCAAATACAAAAATTCTAACTATTAAAAAGTATACCTATGTAGAATGTATTTAGTACTTATCATTCAATTCAAAAGTATATGAAAGCATATACTACATATATAAAATACAAAAATTGATGCAAATACATACTAACTATTTAAGGGCTTTATAAATGTTAAAGTGTGTTTGATACTTACCTTTCAATTGAAAAATCACATGAATACAAATATATAACAAGAAACAATACAATTGAATATATTGAATATTTTTCATACATAACTATAGTAGTACCAATAAAATACAAGAAAAATTAAAAAAATATTCAAATCACAGTCAGTAAGTTAGAAACCTTCCATGATAGATTATCGCAGTATGAAAAGATAACTTAATCGAAATCAATTTTGGGTAGAAAATGAAAGTATAATTGATTTGATTTGAAATTAGTAAAGAGAGAAAAGATAAAAAGGAGAGAGAGAGGGAGGGAGGAGGGGAGAGAGAGAGAGAGAGAGAGATTGAATATGAGCTTGATTTATGTGGTAAGTGCATATATAATTAATGTTTTGCTATAAAATTGATAATATAGCTATGAACAGTAGTAATTTTAAACTATAGCTGAATATCCTAAATAATAGTATATGTTTACTCTGTTGTGTAGTTTTTCAATAAATTTACTTAAGATCAATAAAAAGTTTATATTTCAGTTTTCAAACTATACTTAACTTTTACAAAGTAACAAAAAAGAAGAAATGGAAAAAATCGTACAACTATTTCCTGCAAAAAGAATTACAAAATGACAAATAAATGATATCAAATACACATAAATATACCCTATACAATAACTACTACTAAATGAAAGTAACTCCAAGAGAACAAATAGGTTATACTAATTAAAAATTTTGTAATAATTGCTTGATAGACCAAAAACATAAAAACATGAGTTTTTAATTTAGTTTATTGATTAATAAGTTATTTAAATTTCAAAATTTAATTAATTAGATATTTGATTAAGTGTAAGAATAAAATGGTAATTTAACTTTGGGGTTAAGCTGTTCCCACTTTTAGCATGATGATATGATATGATGATATTTAATAACATATGACTTTAGGTTTAGTTGGTAGTTACTACTACATTTAGAGTTTATCTTAATCACTTCCATTAGTTTAATTTTTTACAATTATTGTTTTATTATCTTATTATATCTTCAATAGTTATTAGAAATAGAATTTGTATATGTTAGGACTCAAATGGGTACAACCCTTTATATATTGTATGTAGATTATAATAATAAATATTGTTTCATTCATAATATTGCTCCACAATTTATGGTATCAGAGCACATCTAACTCTCACGAGTCCAATCTTACTCTCTTCAATGCTTACACTCATTCATCAACTGCAATGGATACCAACATTTCAGTAGCCAATTTTGATAGGAACGACACAACAATTGTTCAATTCAATTCTGTCATATAGTTGCCCATCAAAATATGTTCCAGTTAGAACTTCTCCCTTTGGAAAGATAAAGTGTCAATGCTTATGCGTGGTCACAACCTATTTGATCATCTTGATGGATCTATTCCTCCCCCCTCTTGCACGTCATCTCAAAACAACCAACAAATCGAGAATCTTACATATCTTGTTTGGTTTTGTCAAGATCAGTTAATAGAAACTGCTATCTTGGCCTCTGTTGAACCAACTCTTGTTGTCACTATAGTGACTGCTAACACAACTAAAGCCGCCTGGGACGCTCTGCATATTGCATATGCAAACAAGTCTCAAGAAAAAATCTTTCGTTTATGTGATCAACTGCCCCATGTTACCTAAGACACTCGTTTTGTTGCTGATTATCTCCACCAAGTTAGATCTGATGAACTTGAAACTACTGGAGCACCAATATCTAACCCTGAATTGATAGTTAAAATTCTTAGTGGACTTGGATCCGAGTTCCATGAACTATCTGTTGCTATCGGTGCAAAAGATTCCACTATCACTTAAGAAGAATTATATGAAAAGCAACTCAATAATGAGCTTTTTCTCAAGTAGGAAACCACATACGTTAACACTCACTACTGCTGTAGCATAAAAAAATCTACAACGCCTCCTCAGAACAACAATAGGGGACATGGTGACAATGCAACCAATAATCAACAATGGTGTTCACAACCATCGCATACACAAATAAAATAATTATAATCGTCAGGTAGTAATTTGCTTTGCCAATTTTGTGATCGTCTCGGTCACTCAGCCAAATTTGTCGTTCTTAGTTACATAATCATCTGCTAGCCCGAGCCAATTTTGCCAGTCGACTTAATCAACAACAAGCCCTTTGGATTGTTGATAGTTGAGCAACTCATCACATTACTTCAGATGCTCAGAGTTTAGCTACTATGCATGACTACCATAGCTTGGAAGAGATAGCAATGGGAAATAATAACACTATTCCAATTACCATACTAGTAACGCTAACTTAAGTGCATCAAATTATGATTTCAAATTACTTAACACTTATGTTCTCCTGCCATAAAAAGAAATCTTATTTCTGTCTCAAAATTTTTTCAAGATAATCTGATCTTCATTTAATTTTTCGCTTCTTATTATTTTGTAAAGGATCTGAGTACGGGGGTGCCTCTACTACATGGGGCGAATAGAGATGGGTTGTATAAGTAGACATGTGGCAGTATAGAAAGTTCTTCTTAGTGTAATATGGTGGTTCCTCTCAACTTGTGGTTGTTCCTCTCAACTTGTGGCATAGGCATTTAGGTAATCCTAATCATCATGTTTTGAATAATATTTTGCATACATTTTTCATTCCTATTTCTCATTCTAGAGAAATTTGAAGTTGTAATTCATGCTATTCGAATGAAATGCATAGGTTGACATTTTCTGAAAATTCTTTGCAAAGTACAAGGCCATTGCAGATTCTTTATAGTGATTTATGGGGTTCTTCACCTATTTTGTCAATTGATAAAAAAAGATATTATGTCCTATTCGTTGATCATTTCTCTAAATATATATGGTTGTTCACTCTAAAATATAAAATAGATGTTTTAGACATTTTTCAAACTTTGTATCTGTTGGTTGAAAAATGATTTCGGGCAAAACTCTTATCCCTATACATGGATGGTGGTGTTGAATTTCAAAGTTTATCTTCTTACCTAAAAAAATATGGCATTGAATACTTAGGTTCACCTGCATATACACCATAAAAAGTATCTTTGGTTGAACGCCGACATAGACATATTGTTGAGACTGCTAGAACTTTGTTACATCAAGCTTTATTACCATCATCTTTCTAGAGTTTTGCTTGTCATCAAGCAGTCTATCTGATAAATAGATTAACCACTCCAAATTTAAAAGATAAGTGTCCATACGAGATTCTATTTCAAGATACACCAAAATATGACTCCATTAAAGTTTTCGATTGTCTATTCTACCCACAGCTTAAACCTTATGCTAGTAATAAATTAGAGCCTCATTCAACTAAACATGTTTATTTTGGATTTTAAAAATAAATATTATCGCCCGCAATGTTTTGATCCTATAAATGGCGAAAGCTTATTTGTCCAGAGATGTTCTGTTTCTGTAAGAGTACTTTCCTTTTGAAAATTTGTTTTCTCACCTGAAGAATACAAATACAACTGATATATCTTGGGAAAACTGTATTGTAGAACAAATAGAAAAGATTAAATCTTTGGATTCAAATGTTTGTTATTTGGTTCCAGATCCAGTTGTGCAGTTAACCATGACACTCTCACCTTCCTCTGCGACCAGCTGTGCCTCCATCAACTCAGGTAATTCTCAATCTTCTATTGTTGATTTATATTCACCCATCACTGCCTTTGATTTCAGCACCCCAATAGTGATCTTTGACCCAACCGACCACATGTTTTCTAATAGATTCCACCCCTTCCCCAGACTGACCCTTTCTTATTTACCAACGCCGAACCTCTCTCCCTCCATCTTTTGTTTTACAACCAACACATCTTTCACCGTTTGAAACCTTTACTTCACAACATACACTACTTTCCAATCCATATAATACATAAGTTCCTACCACCACCAAACCATATTCATATCCCATGTTCACCCATTCTAAGACCAACAGTCTTAAACCAAAACAATTAAACGTCACTGTCAAAAATTCCCCATCCTTCATGCCTACTAAATGCATATAAAGCTCACCCTCATCCTCATTGGAGACAAGCAATGAAATCTGAATTTGAATCCTTAGTTCAGACCCGAACATGGACGTTGGTTCCATTCAAAATTTCTATGAATGTGGTTGATTATAGATTGCTATTTTGTATAAAGCATCATCCTGATGGTTCTATTGATAGGTATAAGGCTCATCTGGTTGCCAAAGGATTTACACAAATGCCCAGGTCTCAATTATCATTAAACCTTCAGCCCAGTAATCAAGCTAGCTACTATTTGTTTTGGTTCTTACTATTGCAACTCAAGCAGTTGGCCGACCCATCAACTAGACGTCAATAATGCATTTTATCAAGGTTGTTTAGAAGAGGTAGTTTATAAGAGGCATCCCACTAGCTTTGAGGATCTTAACCACTCGCCACATGTGTGTAAGCTCAACAAAGCCATTAATGGCTTGAAATAAGTACCTCGTGCTTGGTACGCTGAGCTCAAGACCTATTTGGTAACTATTGGGTTTGTAAAGTCTCAGACAAATTCCTCATTGTTCATTTTGCATAATTATGTATTTATTATTGATGTCGCTAAAGCTACACCTTCTTTTTTAGGCTAAAGTGGTTGTTGTCATGATATGTTACCTAAACAAGGTTAGGGTCGAACCCACAGGGAATATGGTAGACATAAAAATATTTAATGCAATTCAAGTTGATTAGCCAGCTTATCTCCCCAAAAAGAAGAGGGGGGGGGTTATGACAACTATAAAAAATAATCCTAAATTAAGATAAGTATTAAACCAGTATGAAGAGGGATTAGGGTATTGTGTTCCCCATGATTCCCTAACTCAGTATTATGAGATAATCGAATTCTTTTCCAATAGGTAGCATGCATAACGGTAAGTTAAATTTACCTAACCCTTTAGCCCAGGCAAAAAGTGAATTTCACTATGAGATTTGGTCCATCGATGCAATGTGACATTATTAACCCTTACATATTATTCCAGTACAAACTCCCCTTGGCCCATATCAGTTGATTACACGAAAACATTAATTGAATCCTGTTAATTAATCTTTTTTCCTATTCATTACTACCTTGATCCAGTCAGTAACACTAGGAGGGTTCTAACGTTGGCCACCATTAGAAATCTTTCAATACGAAAGGAATTATTAATACATGCATGCACACTTTTTAATAATTATGATTTATTCGATTTTTCCTTGTTACATTTTCATGGTTCCCACAAACCTAGTGAAATGACCCCAAAAATGCCCAAAAATGTGTCTCGCAATGCCCGAAATTTTAATTTTCATATATGTCAAAATGCATTCATTATTTCAAAAATCTGACTTCATATTCGTGAACAGGGGGTCAGAATTAGGTGAAAAAGGGTCTAATCCCGATTTAAGAGCGAAAGATTAACAATTATGATTTTCGAAAGTGCAAATTCCAAAGGGGATTCTGTGACCCCCTTGCGACGTGACCCAGTTCATTTGGGGACTGTCTTTTTAAGCTTGGTTCAAGACCTCTAAGTTTTGGGCCTAAGTATTCCCAAATGTGTTTTTACCTATACTTAGCCAAGTTTTACCCTCACGTGATCTAAAACATTTCCCAATACTCACTCAAACACACAATTATATTTTCACTCTCCAAACTCAAGTCCCAAACTCTTATCCCAAGCGAAGGTTCTCCTTGATTATTCTTCTTTAAGCTTCAAATCTCCATCCCCTATCTTCACCAGATTCACCTCTATGCTATGGTATGTGAATTTCTTTCATGGGTTCCTTTCACCCATAATACTCAAGCCTCCTTTTACTCAAATTGCATGATTTAAAGTTGATTTACAAATTAGTCTTGCATATTATGAAATTTACTGCATACTATGTTAAAACTATGTAAAGTTGTGACGGTTTTACAATGTTTTGAGCTATAAATCTTTGATCTATTGTAAGATTTGAGATGGAGTTTTAATGTATTTGCTTGAGGGTGTTGCAAGATTTTGATTAATGGTTTTACAATAGATTTTATTGCATGATTTCACCTCTATATTTCATGATTTTATACTATCATTACTCACCCTCTAAGTATTTGATAAAATGTTCGGATGTGGTTTCTTAAAGAGTTGAAGGTCCAAAGCATGAGATATGATATGAATGACTACCTGATGATGAAATGAGCTTATGTATATGATATACTCTATATAAAGTGTTGCATTAAACCATACCCAATCCGAGGGGATAAGAGCCAGGGTAACCATGTTGGGGGGTTGTACTTACCAACTATGTGAGGGGTTTGTACTTTGCCACCATGTTGATAAGGTGTGATTATAATAAACCATGTGAGGGGTTTAAACCATACAACCACCAAGGGATTTCTACCTTGAATAACTACCTTGGTCTCTTCTACACACATGTATCCGATGTGAGCATGGGTTACTTAAGCATGTGTTACCTAAGCATTGCTCATATATGTCATATTGTTATATTATGCTTATTTCTTAATATTATGCATTTTGATTATGATGCCTATATATTGTTACATTGTATCATATATACTTAGTACATTCAAATGTACTAATGCATACTCTATGCCTACATGATGTCACCATGTAGGAATCGGTGTCCAAGTTGATCATCCTTCTCCTCTACGTGGCTAGTTCGACACTACTCAAGCTATTTGGTTAGTGCTCCATTTTGGGGACCTTAGTCTATGTTGCTCCTATTATATATTGAGACATTCTTCTTTATTATCTAATTTAAGTATGAGGTTGAGCCCGGTTACTTTGTCTTGGCCCCCGCTCTTATCTATATAGTAGAGGTGTTTGTTGGATATGTTATGTATATATGTTAAGAGCCTTGACTCTATTGTTCTCGATGTCTATGATATGAGCTTGTCTCATGTCTCTTGCTTATGATGTTGTGCAAGCTTTTCCCTTAGTCCCGTTGCTCCTATTCTTACATTTGTGTGTTGTATCTATTGCTTTCGCGACCAAGGATGTGTAATGATGTTTTAAGAACCTTGCTTGGGGTTCCTTTGGGTTCCCCTTTTGCCATGTGACATCTAGGTCCTAGGCTTGGATCGTGACAAATTTGGTATCAGAGCACTAGGTTGATAGATCCTTGGAGTTTAACACACTGTGTCAATTAGAGTCTTATTCATGGTTGTGAAGCACGCCATGAATATGAGTAGGAGTATATGAGACGTTTTAGGAAATGTTTCTCTTTTTCATATTCTAAGTCATGTTATAGAGTTATGGTAAGTTTTTCCCTAAAGATTGTTCTTTGCTATGCTAGATCATGCCAAACACTCGAGGATAAATGGCCAAAACTCCCATAGAGTGACCTAAAAATGGTGAGCTCTGGGATGTTGTCACTATGCTTGCCTAGGTTGTGGCCAACACAGCCAATCAAGGGGCCCAAGCCCCTCATGCTACTACCCTGGGAGCTAGGGTAAGAGATTTCATGAGGATGAGTCCTCTGATTTTCTATGGGTCAAGGGTGGATAAAGATCCACAAGAGTTCATTGATGAGGTCTACAAAATCTTAAATATCATGGGTGTTGGACCGAACAACACAACAACTCAAAGGGGTAGCTCAACTATGATATGATCAATGGAATGGTGAGAAGGGGCTGGGTAATGTGGTGCTTTGGGAGGGATTTAAATTGTCTTTCCTTAACAAGTTTTTCCATCTTGATCTTAGAGAAGTAAAGTTGGTAAAGTTTATAAACTGGAAACAAGGCGCTATGAGTGAGGGGGAGTATGTCCTCAAGTTTAATCAACTTTCAAAGTATGCTCCTCATTTGGTGGTCGATCAAGGCGCTATGAGTGTAAGGGAGTATGCCCTCAAGTTTAATCAACTTTCAAAGTATGTTCCTCATTTGGTGGAAGATCCTAGATTTAGGATGAATAAGTTCATGATGGGGATCTCTGACTTGGTAATTGAAGAATACCGGTCCGCCATGCTAATTAGTGACATAGACTTATCTCAGTTGACGACCTATGAGGAGCAAATAGAGGAGGATAAATTGAGGAAGAGAAGGGGGCATGAGTCAAAGGGGGCCTGATTTGATGGTAAATTCCAAAAGGGTGCTAAATTTCGTCAAGGCCAAGGGCCTCATCATGCTACTAATTGGGGGTTTGCCAATGACTTCTCTAGGCCTCATGGTGTTGGTGGGATGGCTCTTATGGATGTGTTCCCTAAATGTGGAAGGAGTCATGGAGGCCCATGTTTGAAGGGTTCTAATGCATGCTATGATTGTGGGGATCTTGGTCACAAGAAGGTAGATTGTCCAAGAAACTGTGACAAGGTCGGGGTGCTAATCCGGTCCCCTTGGGGAGAGGTGGTCCTCAAGGTGGTGCCCCAAGGCTCAATCGATTTTATGTTCTAAATGGAAGGAAAGGAGTTGGTGAGGTCCCCGATGTTGTTACCTATATGTTAAAAATCTTTGACTTTGATGTGTATGCTTTGATTGATCCAGGTTCCACTCTTTCCTTTGTTACCCCTCTTGTTGTTAACAAGTTTCATGTTGTCCTTGAGTTGTTGCATGAGTCATATGAAGTATCTTCTCCTATTGGTTCCTCTATTGTTGTTAGGAAAGTCTATAGGATTTGTTTTATTTGCATTTTGCATAAGTTGTTACCTTGTGAACTTGTTGAATAAGAAATGGTAGATTTTTATGTCATCCTTGGGATGGATTGGTAGCATGCCTACTATGCTTCTATTGATTGTAGAACCCATAGGATCAAGTTTAAATTTCCTAATGAACCCGTCCTTGAATGGGAAAGTCAAGATGTAGTGGTCAAGGGTAGATTCATTTCATACATTAAAGTCTATAAGTTGATTTCTAGGGAATGTTTATATCAGCATGTGAGGGTTAAAGATATGGAGTCCAAAAGTCCCTTCCATTGAGTCGGTCCTCGTTATAAAAGAATTTCTTGATGTTTTCCCAAATGAACTTCCCAGTATTCCTCCCGAAAAGGGAAATAGATTTTGGCATAGATCTCCTCCCTAACACTCAACCTATCTCTTTTTTCCCTTATCGTATGGCCCAAGCGGATTTGAACGAGTTAAAAGAGCAATTGAAAGATTTGTTAGAAAATAGATTTATTCGACCTAGCAATCACCTTGGGGTGCTCCAGTGTTGTTTGTGAAAAAGAAGGATGGGTCACTTAGAATGTGCATTGACTATAGGAAACACAATAGGGTCACTATAAAGAATAGATATCCTTTTCCAAGGATTGGTGACTTGTTTCACCAATTGAAAGGGGCTAGATTCTTCTCTAACATTGACTTTCAGATTGGCTATCATCAAGTCAGGGTGAGGAAGTGTTATATTCCTAAGATGGACTTCCGGACTAGATATGAGCATTATGAATTAGTTGTGATATCTTTTGGGTTGACTAATGCACTGGCCATCTTCATGGATCTAATGAATAGGGTCTTCAAACCTTACCTTGATTCCTTTATTGTGGTCTTCATTGATGATATATTGATCTATTCACATATTAGGGAGGAGCATATGGGTCATTTGAGAGTTGTGTTGCAAAAGTTGAGGGAGGAGAAATTGTATGCCAAATATGATAAGTGTGAGTTTGGGTTGAAGGAGGTTGCATTCTTGGGTCATGTGGTGTCAGGGGATGGTATGAAAATGGATCCTAAGTAAACCTATGTAATTAGGAATTGGCCTAGACCATTGACTCCATAGGATATTAGAAGCTTCATGGGCCTCGTGGGTTACTATAGAAGATTTGTGAATGGGTTCTCCTCCATTGCATCCTCTATGACCAAATTGACTCAAAAGAAGGTTAAGTTTGTGTCACGACCCAAGCCTAGGGCCTAGACATGACCGGCGAATGGGGAACCCGAAGGGACCCCAAAAAAGCCTTATAGCATATCATTACACATCCTTGGTCACGGAAGCAATGTAAAACAACGTAAGAAATACAAACAAGGGGAATTGGGACTAAAGGAGAGAGAGATTTATACTTAAATAGCTTGAATATCATAAGTGAGTCAAAGCTCAAGCATAATACATAAAATGTCCCACAACACCTCTACTACATAGATAAGAGAGGGGGCCAAGACAAGCAACCGGGCTCACCCTCTTAGTTAATACGTACATAAAAGAAAGATAGTCTTAGAACATAGTGTAAGAGAATAGTCATTGTTCCTGGAATGGAGGACTCACCAAAGGCTAACTTGAACAATCCCTCTAGCCACAAGAAGAATCAATAGGAGCTCCGGTTCCTACATGGTAACATCATGTAGGCATAGAGTATGTGTTAGTACGTTTGAATGTACTAAGTATGTGGGATGCAATGTAATAACAGATAGGCTTCATAATCATAATGCATACAATAGACAAGAGGAATAGTATAGCAAAATTGCATGTATGTTAAATTCACAAGTAAAACATGCTTAGGTAACCTATTCTCATATAGGATATCATATGTGTAAAATAGACCAAGCTAGATTTCCAAATGTACAACCTTTTGGTAGGTTAATGATGATGCCTCCCCATCACTTAGGTAGATGAGTACTAATCCTCATCTCGATTGGTGATAATGCCGCCCCATCAGCTAGGTGGATGAGTACGAACCCTCATTTCGGTTGATGAGTATAAAATCCCATGTAGGTTAATGATGATGCTGCCCCATCACTAGGTGGAGAAGTATGAACCCTTCCCTCGGTTACCCAGGTTCTTGACCCACCGAATTGGGCATGGTCTTATACAACACTTATATAGGATTTATCATAAACTCTAATGCAATACTTCATATAGGAATATTCATATACATAAGTTCATTTCATCATCATAATATCATACATATCATATCTCATGCTTTGGACCTTTCATTCCTCAAGAAACTATAACCGGACATTTTATCAAGCACTTCAGGGGTGTGTAATGGGGGTAAAATACCATGCAATTTAGAGATTAAAACATGCAAGAAAATCTGTTGTAAAGCCATCAATCAACACCTTGCAATAGCCCTAAGACATTTACATCAAGATCCCTCATCAAATCCAACATTAGATCCAAGATCTAGATCTCAAAACATGCTAAGACAACCATACTTTCATGAACTAAAATCACTGTGCATTAAATTTTTTAATATACAAGACCCACATGTAAAATCAACTTTAAATCATGCAATATTAGTAAAAAGAAGGCTTAGGCACCATGGGTGAAAGGACCCAATAGTTCAACACCACATACCTTAGCTTTGGAGAACCCTTGAAGAAGATTGAAGATGGAGACTTGAAGTTTGAATGAGATCCTTAAGATTGGTGTTGAGTTAGGGACTTCAATTTAGGGTGAAATACGAGTCTAAGTATTTGAGAGAATATTGAGGAATGTTAAGGATGATATGAGGGTGAAATAATGTTTAGGTAAAAACACGTATGGGAACCCTTGGGGCCAAGACCTATAAGTCTTGGACCGAAAAAATTAAAACAGCCACTAAAAACAACAGGGGCGCGTCACGGAGGTGACACAAAAACCCCACTCGAATTTGCTTTTTTTGCACAAATAAGTTCTTTGAAAATGGGCATAAATCCTTCATCCTAACTCAAAATGATGTGAAACCTAGTGCGTTGGAAAGCTAATTCAAAGTGCTTTAATTTGGTAGGTCATTGGCCACCCAGTTCTTTGCATTCTAAGAGATGTGCCTCTTCAAAGTTGACCCTCCTAAATTGCATTTTTTGCAATTTTTGGATTTTCATACGGTTGCTCTAAAATTCGAGTTATACCCATCTCCCACTCAATTTGACATCCTGAATAGGAATATGAAGTCAGATTTTTGAAATAATGAACGAATTTTAAGATATATAGAAATTAAAATTCTGAGTATTTCCAAGGCACATTTTTGGGAACTTTTTGGGGTCGTTACAATATCTCTCCATTGGGAACATTCGTCCCCGAATGTAAAAGAAACGTATGTGAGAAGAGTGATCATGATCAAATCAGCCTCAACAACAATGCAACACTATATTTAAAACACCATTCTCAAAATCTCAACATGAGGGTAAAACTATTATAAACTTGTCATCTTAAGCATGGATGCATGTGGCTGACATAGGGCTGAAACATAGGACTTGGAATCGTAGAAAGGACTTAGCATATCATCATAAGCTTGAATGGAGTGAAAGAGATACATATATTGCTCCTCCATGCCTGCTCCGACTCCCCGAGAGACACATACGAATAGATGACTCTTCCAAAGGGCCTTGAAGAACACTACATCCTTATCAACAACTTCACCACTCATCCATCCAACACCTCCACTGGGACCTTCTCCTAAACCAACTTACCCTCCATAACACCCGCAACCTC
Organism: Solanum clarkiae; assembly: GCA_011800125.2. NCBI lineage: Eukaryota > Viridiplantae > Streptophyta > Magnoliopsida > Solanales > Solanaceae > Solanum > Solanum clarkiae. The sequence continues at coordinate 12,729 of JAABOM020019271.1, forward strand.
AAAGTGTTCTAGAACACTAGAGTCACCAACACATCCTCGCAACATAGAAGCATGAAGAACCGAATGAACCAATATCTACACCCAAAGGCAATCCCCAAACTTTAACCAATCTTTACCAACCTCCCTCTACACCCTATAAGGACTCACAAATGATTAACTTGACTCCCTCCTTACCAAAACTAGCCTCACTCCTCTTGAGTAAAACTTTCGGATTGAATCAACAATGCCATTTCTCGCACTCCAAACCATCCAACCAGGGACATACAATGCCTACTACAAGGGCTTGCTATACTCATGAACCTAGTTAGTTCCAACCCTTATGCCACATCTCCAATTTCTCCTACAAACCCTATAAGGGCCCACAAACATTAATTTGATTGCCAACCTTAAATACATCTAACCCACTTGGTACCATAGACCACTATATCCCCCTTGGGAGACAACCTCCACTCCACCATTTATTTTTCACCCAAGGCTTACAACTCTAATAAGGCAGAATCAAGGCCTTGCATAAACTAGACCTCCTCAACCAAAGAAGATTTGGAACCACCAAAAACACTACGCTGCCATTCTCAACTTCCCTCAACCTAACTTCCAATCTAGCCAACCGAAGGGCCCCACTAGTCAGCTCTTTATCACCATCACCACAATGCTAGGCTACCCATACACACCCCACATCGAGCGTCAACCACATCACTAGCCTTAAAAGACAACTTAATGAACACTCATATCATAATCCTTAAGGAGTTCTAACACTTTCTTGTTACCCGCAACTCATAACTATCATAATTTGCAAACTACCTTTCACCTCTCAAGACTTGCAATGTTACCCCCATATGATTCACAAGCTCTAAACAAATCAATACCTCATCACTAGAGACTGCCACAAACATACCAAGGTTTTCTAAGACCCTATTCATTAGCCCAATAGACACAACCAATGCATAAGCCAACCAAACAACTCCACCAATATTCGAACTGATCAGCCCTAGCTCAAAAGGACACTTAGGAATATCACCTAGCCTCCTCCATACTTGAGAACAAAACCTAAACCCCCAAATGAACCTTAGAGAAGTGACTAACCCATTGTAATTGACTAAATAGATCGACCATCCTTACCCATGATATTATAATTTTACATGTTCTACACTCATTAAAAGCATGCTATACAAGTAGTCCAACTACCCCAAAACCTCCAACCCATCAAGCTAAGACGTTATTCCACAAAAATACTAATAATATTGATGTACATGCATTCAAACAGGCAATAGTCATTTTCCAAATCATTTCAATACACAATTGGGCTTAAAAGCCAAAAACCATTCATAATAAGTCATACTTAGGCTCACATGCCAAAATCATAATTTCATAGTCATAATACTCATGCATTGGAATGGCCCATTCATACACAAAATGGTACAAGCATGCAAATGCTTAAAGAGCCAAAATCAAAGACATATATATGATCACAATATTGTCATAACCAACCTTTTATCAAAATAATACCATAAAATGAAATTGGCTTACCCATATCATAAATTTTTTTCAAAATAATCCATGTACATAAATGCATATGCTATGAATAATGAGGAAATGACATGGGTAATTAAAACTTCATTTAAAAATCAATATTTACAATATGAAGTTGAACTGAAAACATAATTAATTCCATATTTAAATCCATAGTGTAATCTCTCACGCGTAAATAATTTCAAAAGGGGAACATGCATACGTATAACTTCATAAACCCAAAGTAAATCCTCATACAACAGTTTATATCACACTAAAATCATCAAATAAGCACTACCCATGCATCAATAGAATTCTAGGAATTATAATATTCAAATCCCAAGTTAAAATAAGTAAAATCCATGTAGGTTTTCTTGAAAATAATTTTGGGTCTCCTTGATTGGAAGAGATGAAGGATCAACCCACATACATATGAATCCTATTAGAACCAAGGAATAACATAAGAAATAGCAACAAACGTCAGTCACAACATGGCCTTACATAGGGTCAACTAAGTCATAAGAGCAACAATAGAAGAGAACCTACTCACAATCTCCAGTAATAGCTCAGTAAACCTAAGATGCTCCTAATATTCGATGAAGTCAAAGATCTAGGCTAATATCTAATCACATTTGTCTTACTAAGGTCCACCCTAATACCATCAATCGGCGCCACACAACCTAGGAAGACAACCTCTTACAACTAAAATTCCCATCTCTCCTACTAGCACCCAACCTTCTTCTATAAACTTGTAGTACTACCCTTAAATGAATCTCATGCACTACCTCCTTAGGGAATGAACCACATTATCATCACTAAAACGACCATAAAGCTATTAGAGTATGGACTAAAGATCTTACTCATGAGACTTTAGGCATAACCGGTGTACTAGTCAAATTAAAAGACACTACCCCAAAATTCAAAATTTCGAAAAGGATATTCAAAGCCTCATCCACTACCAACAACAATTCTACAGACAAAACAACTTAGGTTCAACACCTCTAATTCTCACAAGATGAAAAAATGCAACCCTTAGAGACCAAACTTTACCTCAGGGCATGAAATGGACCAACCTCCCTTACTACCATGTAACAACCTCCCACTCAAAGACGGGCTCATTAAGGAGTCGGGTTATAACTCTACGGGTCCTATCATCTATGGAGACAAAACATGCATGCAACTATTCCATCCAAGTACAGCATCAAAATCCACCAAATCAAATCTAACAAGCCACAAAGGAAGACCTAAGGCAATATAAACCCGGATCAACACCTATGAACTTTCTAGCAACAATATACCCAACCAAGATAATAGACACCAAAGATCAACACAACCACTTGCGCGCACAAGAAGCCCCACCATCAACTAAAAGTATAGAGAAAAAATAGTGAAACTCAGATTCATCAAAATTAAAACCTTCTACTTACCTTCATTCGCCTTTCTTCTTGAAGCGTCATAATCAACTAAAAGAATAAAGAATATACGTTAGAGGGGAAAGACCTATCTCACTTCTAGAGCATGACATAGACCATGAAGAAGGGAAACATTTTCTGAAACGTCTCATAGCCTCCTAGCCAAGCCTAGGGACTAGAAGTGACAAGCGAATAGGGAACCCGAAGGGACCCCAATCAAGCATCATGACATATCATTACACATCCTTGGTCTCGGAAGCAATATAAAACAACGTAAGAAATATAAACAAGGGGAATTGGGTCTAAGGGATAGAGAGAGTTATACTTAAATAGCTTGAATATCATAAGCGAGTCAAAGCTCAAGCATAATACATAACATGTCCCACAACACCTCTACTACATAGATAAGAGCGGGGACCAACACAAGCAACCAGGCTCACCCTTCATAGTTAATACATACATAAAAGAAAGATAGTCTTAAAGCATAGTATAAGAGAATAGTCATTGTTCCTGGAATGGAGGACTCACCAAAGGCTAACTTGACCAATCCGTCTAGCCACAAGAAGAATCATTAGGAGCTCTGGTTCCTACATGGTAACATCATGTAGTCATAGATTATGTATTAGTAAATTTGAATATACTAAGTATGTGGGATGCAATGCAATAATAGATAGGTTTCATACTCAAAATGTATACAATAGAAAATAGGGATAGTATAGCAAAATGGCATGTATGTTTAATAAAGAAGTAAAATATGCCTAAGTAACTCATGTTCATATAGGATACCATATGTTTAGAACATACCAAGATAGATTCCCCAATGTACAACCTTTTAGTAGGTTAGTGATGATATCGCCCCATCACTTAGGTAGAAATGTACTAACCCTCATCTCGATTGGTGATATTGCCACCCCATCACCTAGGTGGATGAGTACGAACCCTCATCTCAGTTGATGAGTATAAATCCTCATCTAGGTTAGTGATGATGCTTCCCCATCACTAGGTGGAGAAGTGCGAACCCTTCCCTCAGTTATTCGGGTTCTTGACCCCTCCGGATTGGGCATGGTCTAATAGAACACTTTATATAGGATTCATCATAAGCTCTAATGCAATACTTCATATAGGAATATTCATACATATAATATTATTTCATCATCATAACATTAGTCGTATCATATCTTATGCTTTGGACCTTCAATTCCTCAAGAAACCCTAACCAAACATTTTATCAAACACCTTGGGGGTGTGTAATGGGGGTAAAAGACCATGCAATTTAGAGATAAAATCATACAAGAAAATATGTTGTAAAGCCATCAATCAATACCTTGCAACACCCCTAAGACATTTACATCCAGATCCCTCATCAAATCCAACATTAGTTCCAAGATCTAGAGCTCAAAACATGCTAAGACAATCATACTTTTATGAACTAAAATCACTGTACAGTAAATTTCTTAATATATAGGACCCACATGTAAAATCAACTTTAAATCATGTAATATTAGTAAAAAAGAGGCTTAGGCACCATGGCTGAAAGGACCCAATGTTCAACACCACATACCTTAGCTTTGGAGAACCTTTGAAAGAGATTGAAAATGGAGATTTGAAGCTTGAATGAGATCCTTGATGAAATCCTTAAGACTGGTCTTGAGTTTGGGACTTGAAGTTAGGGTAAAACATGAGTCTAAGTGTTTGAGAGGATACTAGGAAATGTTAAGGATTATATGAGGGTGAAATAAGGCTAAGTATAGGTAAAAACACGTATGGGAACCCTTGGTCCCAAGACTTATAAGTCTTGGACCGAAAAAATTAAAATAGGTACTAAAAATAACAGAGGCCTACTGGAATCTCCGTTTTCTGCACAAATAATTTCTACAAAATGCATATAAATCCTTCATCCGAACACGGAACGAGGTGTAACTAAGTGCATTAGAAAGGTAATTCAAACAGCATTAATTTTATTGTCATGCGCCACCAATTTGTTGTGTGCTAAGAGATATGCCCCGTTAAAGTTGACCCTCCTAAATTGCGTTTTTTGCGATTTTTGAATTTTGATACGATTGCTCTAAAATTATGATTAGACCTATTTTCCACTTAATTTGACCCCCTAAACAAGAATATGAAGTTGGATTTTTGAAATAATGAATGAATTTTTAGATATATGGTAATTAAGATTCTGGGCATTTTCGAGGCATATTTTCGGGCACTTTTTCAAGCCGTTACAGTTTGTGTGGACAGGTGAATGTGAGTGAAGCTTTCAAACATCAAAGTATAGGCTTGAGTTGGTTTGGGTTTTTTCTAATGCAAAATTGTAAGGTCATCGCTTATGCTTCTAGACAACTCAAGGTACATGAAAGGAACTACCCTACCCATGATCTAGAGTTGGCCGCTGTTGTGTTTGCATTATAGATTTGGCATCATTACTTATATGGGGTGTATGTTGATGTCTTCACCAATCATAAGAGCCTTTAATATGTCTTCACTCAAAAAGTTCTCAACTTGAGACAAAGAAGGTGGCTAGAACTTCTAAAAAATTATGACATGAGTGTGCATTATCATCTAGGTAAGGAAAATGTGGTGACGAATACTTTAAGTTGAGTATCCATGGGTAACCTAGCTCATATTGATGGTAGTGATAGGGAAATGGCTAGAGAGGTGCATAGATTGGTTAGGTTGGGGGTTAGGTTAGCAGAAGTGGGTGATGGTGTTGTTGTTGTTGATTGTTCTAAATCTTCCTTGGTTGATAAGGTGATAGCAAAACAAGATCTTGACTCCTCCTTGCTTAAATTTAAGGCCTTGAAAAAAGTGGGCAAAGTAGAGGTTTTCTCCAAAGAGGCAGATGGTTCCCTTAGATACCAAGTTATTGTGTGTGCCTTGTGTTGATGATTTGAGGGAGAAAATTCTTGATAAGGCCCATAATTCTTCTTATTCTATCCACCCTGGTTTTACTTAAGATGTATAGAGACTTGAGGGATGTGTATTTGTTGGGAGGCATGAAGAGGGGCACTGCCAAATTCCTTTCTTGTTGCCATAGTTGTCAACAAGTTAAAGCAGACCATCAAAGGCTGGGTGGCCTAACCCAAGACATAGAGGTTCCCACTTGGAAGTGGGAGGTGATTAATATGGATTTTATGGTTAGGTTTCCCAAGACTAGAAAAGACTTTGATCCCATTTTTGTGGTGGTTAATAGGATGTCGAAAAATACTTTCTACTAGTTAAGACCACATATAGGGATGAAGAGTATGCAAGGTTGTACATCCATGAGTTAGTAAGGTTGCATGGGGTTCCTTTGTCCATCTTATCAGAATATGGTTCAAAATTCACTTCACACTTATGGAGGTATTTTCAAAAGGGTCTTGGTACAAAAGTTCAACTTAGTACGGGCTTCCACCCTTAAACGGATGACCAAGCCGAAAGAACTATTCAAACCCTTGAAGACATGATAAGGGCTTGTGTATTAGAGTTGAGGGTTAGTGGGGATGACCATTTTCCTTTGATTGAGTTTGCCTATAACAATAGCTATCACTATAGTATCGGTATGACTACTTTCAGGGCTCTTTTTGGGAGACATGTAGATTACCAGTTGGTTAGTTTGAGGTTGGAGAGGTGGCTTCGTTGGGACCGTATCTTGTTATGGAGGCTCTTGGGAAGGTTATGATGATTAGGAAAAGGTTGAGAAAAATAGCAAGGCCTAATTGAAAATGAAGCGAATTAACAGCCCAAAGTCATCAAAAATCTTATGCCGATGTAAGAAGAAGAGACCTTGAATTCGAAGTGGGGGTTGGGTTTACTTGAAGGTTTCTCCAATGAATGGTATGGTATGTTTTGGTAAAAAGAGGAAGTTTATTCCAAGATATGTTGGTCCATATGAGATCTTGAAAATGGTTGGCAAGGTAGCTTATGAGTTGAAGTTGCCTAGTGAAATGAATTCGGTTCACCCAATCTTTTATGTCTCTATGTTGAGAAAACATGTTGATGATCCTACTGCTATTGTGCCTCTTAATGTTTCGATGTTATTAAGGATAACTTGACTTATGAGTAGGTACTGGTTCAGATCCTAGATAGGCAAGTGAAGAGATTGAGGAACAAGGAGGTGGCATCCATTAAGGTCCTTCAGAGGAACCAATAAATCGAAAGTGCTACTTGGGAGGCCGAAGCAGACATACAAAAGTGGTATCCTTACCTTTTCCACTCCACTCAAGCATAAGGTACTAATCCTCAGTCCCCTATGTCATATCAAGACTTTCTATGCCATTCATATGCATTCATGTTTAAGTTGACAAGTCATGATGATTTTACACTTATGTTGAGATTTTGAAAATGTTGTTTTAAATGTGATGTTGCATTTTAGTTGAGGCTAATTTTTCTTATGATCATTCTTCTCTTGTATGTCTCTTTTACATTCGGGGTCGAATGTTCTCAAGGGGGAGATATTGAAATGACCCCAAAAAGTGCCCGAAAATGTGACTTGGAATACCCAAAATTTTAATTTCAATATGTCTGAAAATCCATTCATTATTTCGAAAATCCAACTTATATTCGTGATCAGGGGGTCAAAATTAGGTGACAAAGGGTCTAACTCTGATTTAAGCGCAAATGATTAGCAATTATAATTTTCGAAAGAGGAAACTCCAGAGGGGTTTTTGCGACGCTCCTCAGTTCATTTGGGGACTATTTTTTAAAGGTTGGTCCAAGACCTCTAAGTCTTGGGGCTAAGTGTACTTAAACGTGTTTTTACCTATACTTAGCAAACTTTCACCCTCATATTATGCTAAATATTTCCCAATACTCACTCAAACATTTAGTCATATTTTCACTCACCAAACTCAAGTCCCAAACCCTCATCCCAAGCTCAGGTTCTTCGTCAAGGTTTCTTTATGGGTTCCTTTCACCAATGATACGCAAGCCTTATTTTACTCAAATTGCATGATATAGAGTTGATCTACAAATGGGTCTTGAATATTATGAAATTCACTGCATACAATGTTAAAGCTATGTGAAGTTGTGACTGCTTTGCTATATTTTGAGCTATAAATCTTTAATCTATTGTCAGACTTGAGAAGGGGTTTTAATGTAAATTGCTTAAGGGTGATGCAAGGTGTTGATTGATGGCTTTAAAGTGGATTTTCCTGCATAATTTTACCTTTGTATTTCATGATTTTATACTAGCATTACACTCCCTATAAGTGTTTGATAAAATGTGCAAATGTGTTTGAGTAGTTGAAGGTTAAAATCATGAGATATGGTATGAATGACTATATGAAGATGAAATGATCTTAGGTATATGATATACTCTGTATAATATGTTGCATTAGACCATACCTGATCCGGGGGGATAAGAGCCTGGGTAACCATGATGGGGGTTTGTAATCATCAACCATGTGAGGGGTTTATACCACACAACCACCAAGGGGTTTGTACCTTGAATAGCTAGCTTGGTCTCTTCTATATATATGATATCCTATGTGAGCATGGGTTACTTAAGCATGTTTTACCTAACAATGATCATACATGCTATATTGTTATATTATGACCATTGCTTAATATTATGCATTTTGATTATGATGCATATCTATTGTTGCATTACATCCTACATAATTAGTACATTAAAATATACTAACGCATACTCTATGCCCATATGATGTCACCATGTAGGAATCGGTGTCCAAGTCGATCATCCTCCTCACGTGGCTAGTTCAACACTACTCAAGCTATTTGGTGAGTCCTAAATTTCGGGGACCTTAGTCTATGTTTCTCCTATTATTTATTGAGACATTCTTTTTTATTGTTTATTTTGAGCATCTGGGTGAGCTCGGTTACTTTATCTTGGCCCCTGCTCTTATCTATGTATTAGAGGTGTTTGTTGGACATGTTATGTATCTATGTTAAGAGCCTTGACTCTATTGTTCTTGATGTCTATGATATGAGCTTGTTTCTTGTATCTTGATTATGATGTTGTGCAAACTTTTCCCTTAGTCCCATTGCCCCTATTCTTACTTTTGTATGTTGTATCTATTGCTTTCGCGACCAACGATGTGTAATAATGTTCTGAGAGGCTTTCTTGGGGTTCCTTTGGGTTCCCCCTTCGACGTGTCACATCTAGGCCCTAGGGTTGGGTCATGACACCTAATTGTGGATTTAGCTACTCATGCGAAGTGTAAATGCAAGACTTATGAATTTGAATAACATAATTGAGCACTTACACAAGAGAATAAAGCAAAACAAACCCAAACTCTTCAATGAGAATCACAAGATTGAAATTGAAAGATGAAATAAAGTTTTACAAGTGTTTCACAAGTTGTATCACGTTCCTCTACTTGTTCTCAGTTGTTTCCTTGTGAAAAATAACCTTAAAAACTTATTTATAGTGTTTAAAATACAAAACTAAAATGGAATAGGATAACTGGGTTGGCACGCTTTACAATAGCTTTGCAGGTCATTTTACAGCCCGTAAATGGGCTTTCATGGATTGCTTCTTCAAAACTGGCACTGATACCTACACCACCCTCTACGACCCATATAGATTTCAACGGCCTGTAGGGTGTTTCGTCTGGTGACTTTTCAACAACTCCCTACTTTCTGATCCTCAGGGCATAATACCAAGTCTATGGCTTGTAAAGTCATCCATGACTCATTTTCATGTTCGTAGACTCAACATTAGAAAATCACCCTTCACTGAAATTTGTTATGAAACTATCTTTACGGCTTGTAAAAGTATCTACATCCTGTAATGGGTCTCGTGGAACATCTACTTCAACACATTCTGTACACTTAGCCTAAAAATTACGCCAACCTTGTAATCATGTAAAACAAACAAAAAAACACATCAAATCTACTAATATCATATTGAGAACACCTAAAATTCTAAGTTTTTAGCATCAAAAGTGTTGTATTTTGACAACACATCAGCACCCTCAACTTAAAATTGTTGCTTGTCCTTAAGCGATAGACTCAATCTACATAAGTTACATAATAACACACAGACCTCAATCTGATGGCAGACAACATATCATACTCAAAGAGAAATACCAACATATAAGGACTCAGACATTGTACAACCTCATTGGAGCATGGAAATTTTGGTTTCAAGAAGTTTTTAACAAAAGTGATGTTCCATAGGAGCCCTCACGGTTCGTGTGAAGTCACACGACCTATGTAAGTCCTTCTAGGGGTGACCCTTGGCCTTAAAATTGGGGGTTAGCCCTTAGTGTGGAGTTTCAAGCTAAGGCATGCCACACTTGGACCCCCCACGGGCCGTGTGACAGTTCACGAACCGTGTAGAGGGCCATGTGGTGGTCTTAGGCTTGGATTTCCTCTGTTTGGCACTAAGTAAGGCGATACGACTACTCACACCAATCATGTGGTGTCTCACTGGTCGTGAGGCCCTTCATATAGCTTCCGGAGTGAAACTGTTTTATGTATAGAATCACTGTCTTGTAAATTTGATGTGAGATTTTTCTAAGGAGGGTGACACTGTTTGGCACATGGCCTGTGTAGCTTCATACGGCTTGTGTAACCCTCCGTATAGGTAATTTCGCCAAACTTTTCGAAGTATGGAATTATCGTTCCTGACCTTCGTCAAAAAAATTTTTTGTAAGTGTGGGTTCACGGGCAAGTACATGGTCCATGTAGTGCCACACAGACCGTATACCCTCCCTTGAAGTGGTAACGTCCAATTTTTTAACTCCTTTTATTAATTGCATTTTCGTAAATAGGATTTATTCTAATGATCCTTTGGGACTTCTTTTGCTACCTAAAGACTTCCTAATGACCTAAACACTTTTCGTAATATTCAAATTCATCCCTTAAATTTGAAAACTCTCTCAAGCTTTTCTCAAAGAACTCTTGTGGTTTGTGAACTTGGGAATCAACGAAAGCTCATTCCTCCTTCAAATTTCTCTTAAAACTCTTTCATTTGTCAAGGTATGCGAGTTTTGATTCTTGGTACCTTTCAACCAAGAAGACCCAACACCCCTTTTACTCAATTTCATGGAATTTTAGTTACTTTAAATGTGGGCTTTCAATTGTATGGTTTATTAAATTTACTTAAAGTATGGGCTGTATTAATTTGATAATTTTAAGTTGATTTAATCCATTACATGATTAAATACATTGAAGTTTATGATGTTATGAAGATACACGTCTCCTTTAAAGCTTGATTTGTGCATGATGAAATACATTGAAGTTTATGATGTTATGAAGATACATGTCTCCTTTAAAGCTTGATTTGTGCATGAGTAATTTATACTATGATTTTAAATATGGATGTAATTATGTTTTCACTTGAATTTCATAATGTATTGTTGGTTTAAGTTTGAATCTCTATTGCCCATGCTATTTCTCATTTCATTCATGGCATATGTATACATGACTATCACTTTTATGATGTATATGAAGTGGGTCAAGACCCAACTATGTTTATTTATATTTTTGAGAAGATTATGGCTATGACAAGAATGTGATCATATATATGTCTAAGATTATGGCTCTTTAAGAAACTGTGAGTGTTTACACTATTATATGAAGAGCTAATCCCGTACATGAAAAGTATCTCATGAAGAGTGTTTTGGCTTTAGACTATTATGCATGATTATGAAGAATGTGATTTTGCCATTAAGACTAAGAATGCACGAATATATATATACATGCTTGTAAGAGTATCTTAAGACTTTCAAATAATTTTCGTGCATTCTTAGGCTTAATGGCCAAATCACATTCTTCATAGTCATGCATAATAGGCTAAAAAACCAAAACACTCTTCATGAGATACTTTTCATGTATGGGATTAGCCAAAACACTTATATATATACATATGTATTCTAGTGGGATGGTGACCTAGCACCGATGGATGGACTGTATTCCTTTCCTCGAACTATGTGCCTAATATTGGTATATGTTTATGCCCCAAGGGAGAAAGTATAATAAGGATCTATCTTTGACAAGTAGGTCACCTTTTATCCACTGCGGGGGAGACAACGGGGTTCCAAGGCATAGCTCACTTGGTCTTGTGTACTATACCATCCTCAACATATATATATATATATATATATATATATATATATATATGAAGTATTTTCACGTTCATGTATCATGTATCTCATGTCATATTGATGTGTTATTCTCTTTCTATACGATTCTTTCTAATATATGTGCCTTTGTCATCTAACATAGAAATATATATTTGATGAGTCATATGCATTACATGCCCTCATACTTAGTACATGCAAGTGTATGAACACATACTTTTTCCTACATTATCTAACTGTGTAGGGACTGAGGAGTATGGTCATCCACCGTATGACGTCCAGCTTATATCTCAAGTTCTGCTTGTATGGTGAGTCCCATCTTCCAAGGACCAACCAACATTCCTCTACCTATGGTGTTTTTACTTATCTTATTTACTTTGAGGGTGAGCCCGGGGTATGTCTTGGCCCCTATCTTATCTTATGATTAGAGATATTGTTGGACATCTCATAGAACTCTTTACATTTATGTGCTAAGTCTTATATTTGGAGTATTATGTTATGGATATGGTTATATCATCAGGATTTGATTACGAGATTATGTTATGGATTTATGTTATGATGTGAAAGATCCTAAGTCCCATAATGCCCCATAGAGTGAGTCATTCTTACACGCCCCTTATTCTTATGTGCTATGTGCTATGTGAACTCATGTCTCTCCCTATCCCATATGATACCCCATAGTGTGAGTCCTATTTTCCTATCCCTTAGAATTATGTGTTTACTATCATATGCACTTCCTAATCGATGATGTGTGGATAGATGCTACGAGGATTGTTGGGGACTCTCAGGTCCTCATTCGCCATATCACTCCTAGACCCCTGGGTACGAGTAGTGACAAGCTTAGTATCAGAGTACTAGGTTTGGAAATGATCCTCGGAGTCTAACATGTCGCATCAAGTAGAGTCCTATTCATGGGTATGATGTACCCCATGGCTATGTAAGGGAGGCTATGAAGATGTTTTAGGAATTTTCTCACTTCTTCATGCCTTATATTTTTCCATGGTTCATATGTTTGTTTCCCTTATCTTGACAGTGTCATTGTTTCATTACAGAAGATGCCTTAAGGAAGACCTCACAGGCCATCCCTAGCTAACGAGGGCCAAGCATCTCAAGGGCCTAAGGAAGAGCCTATCTCAAATGGTGAATTTTGTATAGCCTTTTCTATGCTTGCCCAGGTAGTGACATCTTAGACCAGGCAGGCTAATCTTCCACGGGATCCCACTCCAGTCTCCAGGGTGAGAGATTTCACCCGGATGAATCCTTTTGAGTTTTATGCGTTAAAGGCTAATGAGGATGCTCAGGAGTTCATTAATGAGCTCACCAAGGTGATGAGTGTTATGGGTGTCATTTCTAAGGAGAAAGCTGAATTGGCTACCTATATGTTGAAGGATGTGGTTTGAGCGTGGTACACCCAATACTCTATGAAGAGGGTTTTGGGGTAATGCTGTCAATTGGCAGGAGTTCAAGCTTGCCTTTCTAGATCGCTTATTTCCACTTGAGCTTAGAGAAGCCAAAATAACCAAATTTATCAACCTCAAGAAAGGGGGTATGAGTGTGAAGGACTATGCCCTCAAGTTCACTAAGCTCTCCACGTATGCTCTGACACTTGTGGCTGACCCTCATGCAAGGATGCACAAGTTCATTTCTGGTATCTCTTACATGCTTTTGAAAAAGTTTCGTACCACGATGCTCATTCGAGACATGGATATATCTAGACTCAGGGTATGTGTAGAGAAAATTGAAGGGAGAAAATCAAGGAGAAGAGGGTACATGATCCTAAGAGGGCCCGTTTTGATGGTGGGTTCTCTGGCTCTAGGGGTGATGGTTTTGGTTGCTTCTAACAAGGCTAAGGTTCTAATTCTCTAGTTTCTAATGGTAGGCCACCTCTTCTTAGAGAACTTCTTGGTGATGGGTCATTATCTCTATGGTGGGGCAAGTGTGGGAGAAATCACCGCGGAAGGTGCTTGTGGTGTTCGAATGATTGCTTTGGCCATGGAGAGATGGGCACAAGGTTAATGATTGTCCGAAGGAACCAAAGAAGGGTTAAATGGCTCAAGGTGATCCAGCCCAACAAAAAGCTCCATATGGTGTTTCCCCTAGGCACGACAGGTTTTATGCTCTTCATGCTCGTCAAGAAGTTAAGGAAGTTCCAAATGTTGTGATTTGTATATTAAAAGTCTTTGATTTTGATGCTTATGCTTTGCTTGATCCGGATGCAAATTTTTTTTATGACTCCTCTGTTAGCTGTTAAGTTCGGTTTGAGTCTCAAAATTTTGAGGGACCCCTTTTCCGTTTATACTCCTGTGGGCGAATATGTTATTGGTAATAGGGTTTATCGGGGTTGTCCTATTTTTGTGTTGCATAAAGTCTTTCCGTGTGATCTTGTGGAACTTGAGATGTTTGATTTTGATACGATTCTCATGATGTATTGGTTGTATGCATTATATGCCTCTATAGATTGTAGAACCCGAAAGGTCAAGTTTCAACTTCCGGATGAGCCCATTCTTGAATGGAAGGTTAGTGACTCTGTTATTAAAGATTGGTTTATTTCTTAACTTAAGGCCCGAAAGATGATCTTCAAAGGGTATATTTATCATATTTTCAGGGTCAAGGATGTAGAGTCTGAATCATATACTCTTGAATCGGTCCCTATGATGAATGAGCTTCCGAATGTGTTTCCCGAAGACTTGCCCGATATTCCTCTCGAAAGGGAAGTAGACTTTAGCATTGATCTTCTCTAAGATACTCAACCTATCTCTATTCCCCCTTATCGTATGACACAGGTTGAGTTGAAGGATTAGTTGAAAGATCTATTGGAGAAAGCTTTCCTTAGGCCAAGTATATCTCACTGGGGTGCTCTAATATTATTTGTAAAAAATAAAAATGGATCTTTATGTATGTGCATTGATTATAAGCAACTGAATAAGGTAACCGTCAAGAAAATTTGTTTCCTAGAATCGATGACTTGTTTGATCAACTTCACGGGAATACCCATTTCTCAAAGATTTACCTTCATTCTCGTTATCATCAGTTGAAGGTTAGAGAATGTGATACTCCTAAGATGGCTTTTCAGACTAAATATGGGCACTTTGAATGTGTGAAATGTTGTTTGGCCGAACAAATGCTCTGGCTATGTTGGATTTTATGGATCATTTGTTCAAGCCATTCCTTGATAGTTTTGTGGCTGTCTTCATTGATGATATTCTCATTTATTTCAAAAGTGAGTGGGAGCATATGGTTCATTTGAGGTTGGTTTTTCAAACCTTGAGGGAGATGAAGTTGTATGCCAAGTTTTAAAAAATGGAGTTTTTGTTAGGTGAAATAGCTTTTCTAGTCTATGTGGTGTACAGTGATGGTATTAAGGTTGACCCGAAGAAGACTGAAGCCGTGAAAGATTGGCCTAGGCTATTGACTCCTTTGGATATTTGAAATTTTCTTGTCTTGGTTGGTGATTATAGGATGTTCATTGAAGGGTTATCATCTATTGCACTCCATTGACTAAGTTGACTCAAAAGAAGGTTAGGTTTGTGTGGTCGGAAGAATGTGAGAATTGCTTTCATACTTTGAAGGACCAACTTACATCGGCTCCTGTTTTGACTTTACCAAATGGCTTGGATAGGTTTGTGGTATACTATGATGCTTCTTGGATTAAGTGCACTTATGCAACATGGTAAGGTGATAGCTTATACATCAAGGTAATTAAAGGTGTATGAGCGTAATTACCCAACTCATGACATCAAGTTAGTGGCGGTGGTATTTGAGTTGAAAATTTTGAGACAATATTTGTATGGGGTGCATGTTGATGTTTTCAATGATCACAACAACTTCAATATCTGTTCACTCAAAGGGATCTTAACTTGAGGCAAAGGAGATGGTTGAAACACCTTAAGGACTATGACATGAGTATACCATATCATCATGACCCGGAGAATGTGGTAGTCAATGCTCTTATTAGGCTTTCCATGGGAAGTGAGGCACATGTTGATGAGAAGAAGAAGGAGTTGGCAAAGGATGTTCATCATTTGGGTAGGTTGGGAGTTAAGCTGGCTGATTCTAATGATAGTGGTATTCATGTTCAAAATAGGGCCGAGTCTTTAGTGGTTATTGATTTAAAGACTAAGCAAGATCTAGATCCATCATTGGTTGAATTGAAGAGTTTTGTTACCGAAAAGAAAATAGAGGTGTTCTACCAAGAGGGAGATGGTGTGCTTCGATATTAAGATCGGTTATGTGTTCCGAAAGTAGATAATCTTAGGAGGGTAATAATGCGTGAAGCCCATAACTCTCACTATTCTATACATCCGAGATCTACTAAGATGTATCAGGATTTGAAGGAAGTGTATTGGTGGCATGGTATGAAGAGGGATATAGCCAAATTTGTATCTAAATGCCTTAATTTCCAACAAGTGAAAGTATAGCACCAAAGCCCCATTGGGTTGACTCAAGACATTGAGATTCCTACTTGGAAGTGGGAAAATGTGAACATGAGTTTTTTGGTAGGTTTGCCTCGGACTCGAAGGAAATTTGACTCCATTTAGGTTATCATTGATCAGATGACTAAGTCAGCTCATTTCCTAATGGTCAAGAGTACTTTTGGTGCTGAAGAATATGTTAAGATGTACATCCAAGAGTTGGTGAGGTTGCATGGTGTACCTAGGTCTATCATATTGGATTGTGGGACTAAATTTACTTCCCACTTTTGGAGGTACTTTCAACTAGGACTTGGTACTAAGGTGAAGTTGAGCAGCGCTTTTGAACCTCAAATTGATGGACAAGCCGAGAGGATAATTCAACATTCGAAGATATGTTGAGGGCTTATGTGTTAGGGTTCTAAGGTGATTGGCATGACCACCTTCCACTCATCTAGTTGTTGAGGGTTGTGTGTTAGGGTTCTAAGGTGATTGGGATGACCACCTTCCACTCATCTAGTTTTCTTAAAATAATAGCTTTTATGCAAACATTGGTAAGGTGAGGCTTTGTATATTAGGAGATGTAGGTCTTTGGTGGGGAGATTCGAGTTGGGAGAGATGACTTTCATTATCCGGGATTTAGTGTTGAAGGCTATCAAGAAGGTGAAGTTTATTAGAGAAAGGTTGAAGATGACGCAAAGTTTCCAAAAGTCCTATTGAGACATTAGGAAGAGGGATCTTGAGTTTCATATTGGAGATTAGGTGTATGTGAAAGTCTCACCCATGAAGGGTGTGATGTGTTTCGGAAAGAAAGGCAAGCTAAGTCTCTGATATGTAGGCCCTGATAAGGTTGTGGAGCAAATCGAGAATGTGGCTCAGAGGTTGGAGTTGCCACTGGATTTGAGATCTATTCACTCGGTCTTCCATGTGTCTATGTTGTGGAAGTTGGTTGGTGATCCTAGTACAATTGTGCCTTTGGAAGATGTGGAGGTCGAGGAGAACTTATCCTTTGACGAAGTTCTGGTAGATATTTTTGATAGGCAAGTGAATTGGCTTCATAACAAGGATGTGACTTGATGTGCTGTCAAAATACAACACATTTGATGATTAAAACTTTGTGTGTTCTCAATACGACATTTATGGAGTTTGTATGTTTTTTGTGTTTAGTTTGCAGGAAAGCAGGTTCACATGATTTTTGGGTCAATTTGCAGACTTTCTAGTTTTTTTGAAGGTTTACAGGACCCTCTACAAGTCGTAGAGTGGGTTTCATGGAGATTTCCAATGAAGTTTGAAGATTTGAAGTTCAATCGGTGGAGACCTCTATACGAGTCATAGATCACGCTACGAGTTGTATAGAGAGGTTTTGTGAAGAATTCCACAGAAGGACCAGGTGTTGCAGGTGAAGTGTACAAGAGTACAATACGAGTTATAAATCAGTCTACGACTCGTAAAGTTGATTCATAAAAGTAAATACCAAGATTCAAGATGATGAACACAAGACCTCAATTACGACTCGTAACTCGACTTACGAGTCCTAACTGTATGTTGTAGAAAGTTGTCGACTAGTTTTCCTATATTTTAAGGACTTGTTTGTAAGTACTATAAATAGTAATTTTTAGGTCATTATTCAAAGAGTACAGTGGAGAGGATGTCATTAGAGAGTATTTTTAGGGTTTTGCACTTGGAGACAAAATATTGGAGAGGAGAATACACTTGTTAATTCATTGTACCTTCAAATCTTGTGATTCTCAGTAAATTTGGATTTGCTTGTTCTTCAACTCAATTCAGTAAGTGATTACTTATGTTTTCTAAATTCATGATTTCTTCATCTAACCATAGCATGAGTAGCTAAACCTACAACTTAGGGTTGTGAGAACCATAAAGATCTAACCAAATAAACCTAGATAATTTGCAATTCTTGGAATGGGTATTTACATGTATCAATTAATTCCCTTCGTTTTGCTTGTTTCTAGTGATGGCTAATATTAGAACTTGCCTAGTGTTACCTTCGTGATCTTGCTGGTGATGAATAGGAAAAGAGATTGGTTAATAGGGTTTGATGATGTGTTCTCGTCTAATCAATCGAACTAGACCAAGGGGAGGTTGACTAGAACTATAGGTAATGGTTAGTATTTCACACTATGGAGATGGGCCAAGTCACATAGTCAAATTTTCCTCTCACCTTTGACCAAAGGGCTTGGTGAACTTAAATTACCATCCTACATGCTATTCTCTAGTCGAGAATTGGGTTATCCAGGGATATTGAGTTGGTGAATCATGGGGAATACGATTCCCAAGTTTCCCTACATTATTGATTGTCTCTTGTTTTAGTTAGTTTAGTTTAACTTCTTATCAATCATTGCAACCCCCTCCCCCTCCTTTGGGGAATTGAGTTAGTTAACACTTGAATTGTTTATTAGTGAATCAATTTGGAAGTCTTCATTTTCTCTGTGGGATTTGACCCTAACCTTGTTTAGGTTTTATATTTAACAACAAGCACTTTATCCTCCAAAAGAGAGGTGCAACTTGTGTGTGATCAAAGATTATGGCACCGTTGCCGGGGAATACGGCTAGACTTTGATTGAATTCACTAGTAATTGTAATTTGAGTGTTAATTTCTTAGTTCCCTTGTATTTTTCTTTTGTTTGTTTTTGTTTCTTTGCTGGGTATACTAGGTAGTGTATTCCCAACACTAGGAGTCAAAGCACTTCCTTAATTTCACTTGATCCTTGTTCAATTTCTCGTAGAGTCAAATTCTCATCAGTACGGGTCAAGGGAATGGTTGAGATCTAAAGAATTACAAGCAGAATGGCCCAAGAAAATGCTTACATCATGGGTAATGCAACCCTGACTCTGAATGTTGATGATGATCGGAATGACAACTTACTTCTTTTGGATAATATCCCATAGCCTGGGGACTTTAATAAAAATGCTTATCGGTGGAATCAATATAGATTTAACTATATATCCATGGATGTGACTAGGGCTATTGTGTTGCTACCACTATCGGCTAACACAAAGTTCACTGTTTCTAGTGGGTTACTTCAAATGCTGCAAAATCACGATTTACTTGTGGGCCTACCATCAGAGGATTCATATAGCCACTTGCACAATGTGGCATTTGTTTGCAAGAGTGTGATGGGGACACAAAATCTATCTATTGACGTTGTGGGGCTTCGTGTTTTCCCGTTATCTCTACAGGCAATTCTGTGTTATGGCTATCTGAGCTCCCACACAGTTCAATAACTTGTTGGACAAATTTGCTGAAGGACTTTTTAGAGAGATACTTCCATTAGTCGAAGAAGCTCAAATTAAAGGATCAAATCAACAATTTTGAGCAACTTCAATTTTCATCCACCGTACGCCATCTAGCTTGGATCTCAAGTTTTGCTTGTGTGAGTCCTATCTTCAAAGGACAAACCACCATTCCTTTACCTGCGGTGTTTATACCTATCTTATTTACTTTGAGGGTGAGTCCGGTATATGTCTTAGCCCCTGTCCTATCTTATGTTTAGAGGCATTGTTGGACATCTTGTAGACCACTTTATGTTTATGTTCTAAGTTGTATTCGGAGGATTATGTTATGGATATGGTTATGTAATTATAATTTGATTATGAGATTATGTTATGGATTTATGTTATGATATGAAAGATCGTAAGTCCCATAATGCCTCCATAGAGTGAGTCATTCTTACCCGCCCCTTAGTCTTATGTGCTATGTGCTATGCGAACTCATGTCTCTCCCTATCCTATATGGCACCCCATAGTGGGAGTCCTATTTTCCCATCCCTTAGAATTATGTGTTTACTATCTAATATGTGCTTCCTAACTGATGACATATGGATAGATGCTACGAGGCTTGTTTGGGGACTCTCGGATCCTCATTCGCCATGTCACTCCTAGACCCTCGGGTCCGGGTTGTGACACTACACCACTTTCAATACTCATCAAAAATCTAGTAAGCAAACCTGTATAGATCAACGCATGTGACAATACAACTATGAAAAGAGAGGTAGTTATTAACAAGCCATAATCACTGCATCAGTATAATGTTAACAATGAAATGCAAGTGCCCTCACAGAAAAAAGTCCAATATCGTACTCACGATGATATTTTTCAGGTATAACCTTGGGACTATGCAAAATCACTCACCATCACAAAAGACATTCAAATATTATGCTCAATACCATATACTTGCCCCTATACTTGTGACTATGACCTTGGACTACTTGAATTAGGATCATTTTAGGACTTTTCTGGCTTGTAAAGTACGCTCAGGGGCTTTGGAATGATGTTTTGGGAACATAGTGACTAAAGATCCTCCTTCACATTGCATTTTTTCTACACTTTTTCCCTACCAACGCTGTTACTTTCTATCTCATTTTCCTGTTTCAAGCTTCTCTGTGTGCATTATTATCATTTTTCAACTTTTTCTCTTCTATTTTCGCAACATTTTTCTTTTTAGTTCGTTGCTAAGACATCACTCATTTTTCTTCCACGCAGTACACATATCTTTTCTCGTTTTCCATATATCACCAACTTTTCCCCTTCATTTTATATTTACCCTTACATCAGCCACACTTAACTTAGGATTTTGGCTTAAGTCAAGGTGCACAATATCAAACCTAGGAACTAAGAGCACTTTTGGTAGCCACCCTCAACTTATGTTTTTTCCCTCAGTCAAGGTACACAATGTTTAAGGAAGGACCAGAGCCCATTTCAGAATTTTACATCTTATAAGGTTAGGTCACTTAGTGTTTTACATAGAAAAGATACATGTAAGGCTCAAACATTAGGATCAAGTGATCTTTCACACATTTGGTTGGTTGTTTAGGCTAAGTGCATTGACTATTATGAACAACGGCCTAAGATCCTTTCCTAGCCAACTAACCTACAGTCTGTGTCAGAGTAGTTAGGCAAGTTCTAAGTTTTGAGTTTATACACAATACATGAATTTGGCATAGTAAGCTCATACTCACATGGAACTAATTACACTATTAATACATACTCTCACATAATGCTTTTTATCTCAATTTTATCCTCACTTGTCAGAACAAGCACTTTCAACACAATTAAACATGCATGGTTGCTATCTAGACTAACTAACAAAACAAATTTGGTGAAACACATATATGCCATAAATATCAGTACTACATGCTACTAATACTACATACACATCCTAAATATGCCATTTCAACAGAAATTAAATATCTATGGGGAAAAAGAACATAGGTAAGCAAACCCCTAAGATTCAAAATTTGGGGTAGTCATAGGCCAAGGATACTCAGACTTCACGAATCCTATGACTACCCATACCCCATAAAAAAGAGGTGCATTGTCCTTAATGCACACAAAAAATGTAAAATAAAGTGCTAGGGTAAAAAAAAAACATACCTAGGCTCCTAAGCACCGGTCTCTACCTTAGGTTGCCTCCCATGTAATGCTGCAGCATGGCATAGACGACTTGAGTACTCAGACTTCATCAAGTGTCCATGCTTCCACTGATTTTATTTCCTCCACATTGCCAAGGTATGACTTGACTCTGTGACCATTAAATTTAAATGTCCCACCATTTCTTTTCTCCAACTCGATAGCTCCATGAACAAAGACATGTGCTACCCCAAAGGGCCCAACCATCTTTCCTTGAGTTTCCTAGGAAACAACCTTAGCCTAGAGTTGTATAATAGCACTAAGGCCTCTGGTGCGAATTAGCAATTCTCTATGCGACGATCATGTTGAATCTTCATCCATTTTTTATAAACGGCTGAGCTATCATATGCCTTCAAATAAAATTCATATCAAGCTCATTGAGTTTGCTCAGCCTGGAGTTTGCTGCATTATTGTAGTCTAGGTTCAACTTTTTCAGTGCCCACATCACCTTATGCTCATGTTCCACTACAAATGACAAGCTTTCCCAAAGACAAGTTGGTAGGGAGACATGCCTATGGGGGTCTTAAATGCTATCAAAATACGCCCATAATGTGACATCAAACTTTCGTGACGAATCTATCCAGTTTGTACTCAGAGTCTTGGATAGAATTTGGTTAATTTCCCTATTAGACAGCTCCACTTGCCCGCTTTTGGAAGATGGTAAGGTCTTGCTACCTATGCATTGCCCCATATTTTTCAAGTAGGGCCTTGAATGATCTATTATAGAAGTGAGAGCCTCCATCCCTGATGATTTCCTGAGAAGTGCAAACACATGAGAAGATGTTCCTTTTTAGAAACACTGTGGCACTTTTGCCTTCATTATTGGGGAGAGCAATTGCCTCCACCTATTCTAATACATAGTCCATAGCGACCAAGATGTATTTGTTTCCGTACGTACTAACGAAGGGACCCATGAATTCTATTCACCATATATCAAATAATTCGATCACCATAATAGGGCTTAGGGGGAGATTATGCTTGCGGGAAACACCAACTTTGCTCTAACATCTATCGCATGCTTTGGCATAGTTGTGAGCATCTTAGCAGATGGTTGGCCAATAGTAACCACACTATGTGATCTTATGTGCTTTCCGCACACCACTATGATGCCTACCTACCAAAGACGAGTGACATGCCCCGAGGATACTCATTATCTTGACCTCAGGAACACAACGCCAAATAACCCCACCTGCATATACATGAAATAGGTATAGATCACACCAAAAGAATTTTCTCACATCAGACATGAACTTGCAGCGCTGGTGGGTATTTATGTCAAGTGGCACAATATCACTAACCACATAGTTTGCATAGCTTGCAAACTATGCTCTCAAATTACAGGAAACTGCCAACACTATCTTATCTAGGAAAGAGTTTTTGATCTTTAATCCATCATCAAACTTTGCAATTGCTCCATCTTCTAACCTAGAAAGGTGATCTGCAACCATATTTTCAGTCCCTTTTTTGTCGATGACATCAAAATCGAATTCTTGAAGAAGGAATACCCACCTTATTAACCTTGTCTTTGTATCCTTCTTTTCCATCAAGTACCGCAGTTCTGAGAGATCCATGTGCACTACGACTTTGTTCCCCAACAAGTATGACTTGAATTTCTCAAACACAAAGACCATTATGTGTAGCTCCTGTTCTGTGACAGTATAGTTCTTTTGGCTAAATTTATGGCTTTGCTAGCATAGTAGATGGGATTTCATATCTTCTCATGGTACCATCCCAATACTACACCAAACGCGGCCCCTCTTATATCACATATGATTTCAAAGGGCTTTAACTAGTAAATAGCTACAATGATAGGAGCCGAAATCAGTTTTTGCTTCAATCCTTCAAAGGCTTTCAGGCATGCATCATCAAACACAAACTTAGCATCCTTCTCAAGCAACTTGCACAACGGATGTGCAATTTTAGAGAAGTCTTTTATGAATTGCCTATAGAATCCTGCATGCCCTAAGAAGCTCCTCACACCCTTCAAAGAGATGAGTGGAGAAAGCTTCTCAATCACCTCCACTTTAGCTCTATCAAGTTCAATTCCTTTGATAGAGATTCTATGCCCCAAAGCAATGCCCTCCTTCACCATCAAGTGACACTTTTCCCAATTTAGCACTAATGGCATTCCTTACACCTTCTAAGCATAACATGTAAATGTTTTAAGTAATCCTCGAATGAGTGACCAACCACACTAAAACCACCCATGAAGACCTCAACAGTATCCTCTACCATGTTCGAGAAGTTGGATATTATGCATCTTTTGAATATTGCTGATGCATTGCACAACCCGAATAGCATCCTCTTGAATGCGAAGGTGCCATAGAGATTTGTGAATGTTGTCTTTTGTTGATCTTCTAAAGAAATGGTATGATCTAGTTATAGCCTGAATGCATATATAGAAAACAGTACAAGCACTTTCCAGCCAATCAGTCTAGCATTTGGTCCATGAACAACATAGGGAAGTGGTCATTTTCTACTGACGCATTGAGTTACCAATAGTCCATGCATACTTTCTACCTAGTGACTATCCATAGGGAAATAATTCGTTGTTAGAATTTGGGACCACAGTGATACCCCTTTCTTCGGAACACCCTGAATTGGGCTCCTATTCACTGTACAATTGGCATCAAACCACTTGATGATTTCCTTGTGTACGACCACCTGCATAGGGGGTCGAGCAACCTTTGGTGGTTAGTACTCGACTTATAGTCCTTAACTAACTGGACTTTATGTGTACATACCAAGGAGGGATACCAATGATATCTACAATCATCCACCTAATGGCCTTCTTGAACTGCTTAAGTACAGTGACAATGTCATTCACCTGTTCGTCGTTCAGGTCTGCAGCTACTGCGACTAGTAGGGTGTTGTTAGCGCCCAAAAATGCATTTCTCAGATGGGATAGAAGAGCCTTCAATTCTAACACCGGTGGCTCCCCTATGGATTTCTTAGTAGGTAGAGACTCTCCATTTCGTAAGTCAAACTCAAACATAGTTTGGCACCTAGGTGGGATAAGATACCCCCATGCCTTCATTGTCTCCTCATAGTTTTGGATGCCATCAGTATCAAAATTTATCAATCCAACTTCCAAAGTGTCGACGCCTAGTCGCCTCTCAAGTGATACTTTTGGCTCAATATTCTCAATAACAGAGACTACACTGAAATCATTCTCTTTCTTTGCATATTGGCAGAAGTTGAACATGACCTCATCTTTTCCCAACCTTAACATGAGTTGCCCCTCTCCATGTCCACCAAGGTGAATCAAATAGCTAAAAAGGACCTCCCTAAGATGATAGGGACTTCAAAGTCAACCTTGATGTCCAGGATCACAAAATTTGTAGGGAATATGAATTTATCCATTTGACAAGAATATCCCCATAGCTTCTTCATCGGGCGATCAGCCATCAACAACCTCATGCTTATTGGGGTAGGAGCTCTCAGTCTTGGCTTCTTGAAGACCGCAAGAGGCATTAGATTTATGCTGGAATTGAGATCACTCAATGCCCTTGCGAACTCCACATCTCCAATAGTGCAGGGTATGGTAAAAGCATGGAGATCTTCTTATTTTTTCACGGGAGACCTTGTGGTAATTACACTGCAATGTTGAAGCTCTTAGAAAAGCTCCTAACTCATAGTGCACTTCTTTGTAACTAGCTCCTTCATAAACTTTGCATACCTTGGCATATTCTCCAATGCTTGAATGAGAGGGATGTTGATAGAGAGTTGTTTCAGCATGGAAAGAAAGTGCTTGAACTTTACCTCCTCCTCCTTCTTATCGATTCATTGAGGGAACAAAAGAGGAGGCCTAGGAATGGGCTTCAGTTTCAGTGGTACCTCTGCAACACCACTCAACCCATCCTTGACATGATCAACTTCAGTATCTGCATTCTTGACCTCAACTACTTCCTATCAAACATCATCATCATCTACTAGCATGGAAGGATCAATGGTACTTTTTCCACTACTAGTAGTAACTACCTTACACTGCCCCTCATTCTTTAGGTTCCGAACTGCGTTGCTGGGCAGTATACTTCTCTGATGCTGGTTGCGTTGTGTTGACACTTAACCAAACTATTGCCCAAGGTTTTTGATAGCAATAGAATGAGACTCAATTTTTTGATTTATACTAGAGATGTTAGATTTCATCACCCTCAGAGTCTCATCCTGTGTCTTAAATTTCTTCAACAAGAAGTCAAACATCTTCTTAACTCTAGAATTGCTAGCTTTGGTGTCACGATTGTGTGGTAGCACATAAGGAAGCCATATCTGTGGCCCCAATCTATATCTCCATCTTGGCCACAATTCCTATCATAGTAACCTCAATGGTTGTCTGTAAAGCACCATCTCAAATATAGTTTCGACCTTTGTTTCCTTGACCTTGGCGCCAAAAGTCCTAATTGGATCATTGGGCGTTGGTCCGAAAACCCCCTATCTGATTAGTAATGAAGCAAATGTCCTTCATATAATAGTGATAATCATATATGGGTGCTCGCAGAGATGATGAACAACTGTATTAACTCATTCTTGATTCAATTTTATCATCACCTCCATACCAGTATAGATCCATGAAAGCTCTTGCATTATCTCCTTATTTATTTAAGCTTGCTCCGAATCAATACTGATAGCGCATGAACTTTTGGTAGATAACCTATATCTTTACCTCCATGTACAATTTGTCTTGACCACCCTTTCCATCCTCTCAGTAATCCTTGCAAATATTTGATCTAAGAACATACCCCCCATGATGGTATCAACACAGGCTCGACTGTTCTCATCTAGGGCATGGTAAAATGTCTCCACCAAGGCATCATCAACAAATTTGTGTTCCGAGACACTCCTTAAGCACTTTCTGAATCTCTCCCATGTAGTAATAATTGATGTTGCCCAGGTTATACCTCCTTTTTAGATGAAAAAATGGTCATTGTCAAGAAAATAAAACCTAACCAAGGTTAGGGTCGAACCCACAGGGAATACGTTGGCTCAAGACAAATTCATAAATATGCAATCTGAGTAGTTAACTGACTTAATTCCCTAAAGGGGGGAGGGGTTGGAAATAATCAATGAAAAAAATAAACTATCTCAAGAGAAAAATCAATAATAGAGAGAAACTAAGATATTGTGTTCCCCATGATTCCCTAACTCAATATCACTGAATAACCTAATTCTTGTCTAGTGTATAACATACAAGACGGTAATTTAAGTTCACTAAGCCCTTTGGTCAAAGGCGAGAGGCAAATTTCACTATGCGAGTTGGCCCATCTTCATAGTGTGCATTACTAACCATTACCTATATTTCTAGTACAACCTCCCCTAGGACTAGTTTGGTTGATTAGACGAGAACATATCAATCGAATCCTGTTAATTATTCTCTTTTCCTATTCATTACTACCTTGGTCTAATTAGTAACACTAAGTGGGTTCTAATGTTGGCCGCCACTAGAAAATATGCAAAATAAAGAGAGTTAATTAATACATGCATATACACCTTCCAAGAATTATGAATTATCCAGTTTTACTTTATTAGTTCTTCATGGTTCCCACAACCCTAGTTGTGAATTTAGCTACTTATGTTATGTGTAGATGAAGCGATTATGAATTGAGAAGACATAATTATATACTTGCACAACTGAATTAAGATCATGCAAATCCAAAGTCAATGAAAATCACAAGCTTGAAGATTGAATTAAAGCACAGGTTTTCCCAAAGACTCTTTCACAATTTTCTCTCTAAGAATATTGAGTTCTCTCAATAGAAAGCCTAAACTACTGAAAAACTGGCGTGATTTGACAAGAACTTATGAAAAATATCCCAAAAACCTAATTATAATAATTAAAAATAAGTCCTAAAGAGATTAGGAAAACTTGTCAGCAAACTCTACGAAAGCACTTTACAACTTGTAGAGCCTTCTATGACTTGTCATCAGGTTCTCGAAATTTTTGACTTCTCTTCAATAACACCTCTTTACGACTCATAAAGTGGTTTATGACCCCTAAAGGGGCTTTTGTCCAATCAAATTCCTGCAAGTCCACTTTTCTGATCCTTATGGTGCAAAAGGTGGTCTAGGACTCGTAAATTGCTCTATGACTCATCTACATGTTCCTAGACTCCAACTTCAGCAAATAGCCCCTCACCGAAAATCCTCATAAATCCTATATATGA
This sequence comes from Solanum clarkiae, assembly GCA_011800125.2. NCBI lineage: Eukaryota > Viridiplantae > Streptophyta > Magnoliopsida > Solanales > Solanaceae > Solanum > Solanum clarkiae. The sequence continues at coordinate 40,676 of JAABOM020019271.1, forward strand.
CTCATAGAATGCTCAAAATCCGTTAAATGTCTTGTACAACAACAAAAAGCAACAACTTCTGCAATTTTTCCCCAAATCATGGCCAACCTATAATCCTGCAAATCTAAACATAAAAAAACATAAAAACAACTAAAGTTGCATTGATAACACACAAAATCCTAAGTTTGAAGCATCAAAAGTGTTATATTTTGGCAGTAGATCAGTGCCCTCAACTTAAAATTGTTGCTTGTCCTCAAGCGATTGTCTCAATCTATACAGACAACACAGTAACACAAAGACCTCAACTCAATGGCATACACATATATATCTCAGACTCAAATACCCACACAAACTTTTCAAAATAAGATTAGATAGCTATTTAACAAACTAATGCAAACTAGTCATGTGCCAATATAACTATGACAAGCAAGAGATTATCAACAGTCCACAATCACTGAACAGGTCAAATGCTAACAATGCTTTTCAAGTGCTCTTATGGAAATAAGTCCCATATCCGACACTCAATGATATTTTCATGTTTAATCCTTGGGACTGTGCAAAATCACTCACTCTCAGAAAAGATATTAATGCATATTGACTAATACCATTGTCTTAGCCCTATTCTTATGACTCAGACCTTCATGAAACTGGACTAGGATTAGTTTAGGACTTTCTAGACTTATAACATAGGCTCAGCGGGCTTTGGTGTGATATTTTTTGTAAATAGTGACTAAAGGCCCTCCTTGAACCGTGTTTTTCTACACCTTTTCCCTAACAACTTAGCTATTTTTACCTTATTCTCCCTTTTTCCTCTTTCAAGCTTTTCTGGGTGTTTTGTTTTCATTTTTCAGCTTTTTTCCTTGTTTTTACACTTTATATTGCTTCTTGGCTCACATATAAGGCATCTTTCATTTTTCTTGCACCCAATGCATGATTTTTCCTTTTTGATTGTATTCCTAACTCACGTTCCTCATTTTTGTGCTTTACTCTTACATTAGACACCCTCTACTTAGGCTTTATTCTATGTTGAGGTGCACACTATCCATCCTCCAAACCAAGGCGACTTTTGGCAACTATCCTCAACTTAGGCTTTTTGCCTCAGTCAAGGTACACAATGTTCAAGGAAAGACCAGGACAAATTTAGGGTTTTTCAATAGATAGGGCTGGGTTAATAAGGTGTATTGAAAGAAAAGGTACATATTAGGCTCAAATATTAGGAACAAGGAATACATCGTCAATTTGGGTGGTTATTTTTGGGATGAAGTAGACTATTTAAGAACAACAACCTAAGATCCTTTCCTAATCCAGTTAATCTACAGTCTAACTTAAAGTAACAGGGCAAGTTCTGAACTAGTACAAAACATATGAAATTTAATAAATAAAATGCACATCAGATGGCAGTTCACACCTTATCAACAAAAGACTCACAGATCATGCCTTCTATCTCAATGTACCATTATTTATCAGAACAGATATTGTCAAACACCTAAATATGCATGGTTACTATCTAACTGCTAATCAAAATTATTTTTGGTGGGTATCATTTTTTAAAACAAAGCACAAAAACATGCTATATGACATAAGTATTGGTAGTTTATGCTACAAATATTATCTAAATATCCTAAACGTGCTAGTTGAACAGAAAATAAATATCTATAGGTAAAAAAGAAAATAGAAAAGAAAACCCCAGGATAAAAAATTGGGGTGGTTATGGACTGTAAGCTACTCAGACTTCACTGAGGCCTATAACTATCCACACCATATCGAAAAGGATGTGCATTTCCCCAATAAACAAAATCAAGAAAAATAGAACGTATAGGGTAAAAAACACATACCTAGGCACCTAAGCGCCAGTTTGTGGCTGAGTCTGGCGACCCTCCTCTTTCGGGGTGGTCTGCTCAACAATAGTGCTCTGTTCAAAGGGGACAAAACCCCCCATATGCTCTGTCGCTTGAGCTCGTCTCATCTCCTCATCATGTCTCGACTTCCTCAAGGCAAGATCAAGATCATACTCCTCTAACCTCCTCGCATGTACACGTCTTTCCTTTGGATCCTCATCCGTGCAAGGTCTCTTCTTGAAGGAAGAATAAGTAGGCTTGTCGAGAGCAAGTAAATCAAACATCGGCCCAGTAGATATCATCTCTAGTAGTATGAGAAGTGCCGCTAGTGATGCTGTCATGTCAACGTGGAGATGCTTGATCTCCTTTTCTACTGCTGACAAGTCTGATGGCTGGGCCTCGGCCAATCTCTTTTGTACCCTCTCCTGTAAGGCACTAATACAGGAATCCATGGTAGAAATACAATCCTGAATAGCAGCGACCACAAATGTCCGTATAAGATCCTTCGAGTCCAGAAAAACCTGGCAGACCCATGGCCTGATCTGCTGAGTAAGCTGAGTCAACTGCACCTCAGCATGTGCAAACCTTTGCACCGTGGCCTGTATAGAAGTAGCTGATACGGAGATCATACCCGCGGTAGTAGCCTGTGAAGTAGTGGCCTCAGGTGCAAGAGCAGCGATAGTGGGTCCCCTCTCCTCATCTACCTTGTGTTGCGGGGGCCTCTCCATAGTAGCAACAGCAGCAGTAGAAATGTCAATCTCAGAACCCACACAACACCTCTACTAGAATGGAGTAAGGGCCAAGACACTTCCCGGGCTCACCCTTATGGTAACAAGTGTTCAGTATAAAAGAAGTCTCATCATAGCATGAGTAACATAGATATTGTCCTCGGAGTAGAGGATTCACCAAAGCTTTCTTCTAAGTGCCGAACTAGCCACGTGGAGGAGGAGGATCAAAAGAAGCTCCGGTCCCTACAAGGTAATGTCATATAGGCATAGAGTCTGCGTTAGTATATTTGAATGTACTAAGTATGCGTGGTGCAATGTAACAAAGACATAAGCCAATATATTCTAAATACATAATCATAATCAATGGATATATAATCTCAATATGAGATGCATGATCAATGCTTGTAATAAAACATGCTTATAAAATATTCAACTTGCATAATATATCATACATATGTGGGAAGAGACCATAACCTACATACACCAAGTAGCTACAACTTGGAATCTAAAGCATAACACCCTGTCGATATAGGTGATCGGGCATGACACCTCCCGGTGAAGTTGAAACGCCACAAAATCGCCCCAAAAATGTACCTCAAAAGTGGCCATTATCATAATTTCCATATATCTCAAAATTCATGCATTATATTGAAAATTTGACTTTGTATTCTTGATCAAGGGGCAAAATTGAGTGGGAAATGGATATAACCCTAATTTTAGAGGACCCGTAGTGATATTTCATTTTCGCCAACTTTACAATTTCTAGAGAGCATTCACGTTAGGTCCGTGACACAGACCCGTCGTGGGGCAGTGTTGTGACTTATATTTCTTGTTCCAGCCTAAGGCATTGACGTCTTGGCTCCATGCCCTCTTATGCGTAAAAACACCTATACTTAGCCATTTTCAACTTTATATCACTCAAAACACTCTCAAAACGCTCTCTAACACTTGACCAAATTTTTCGTCCAAATTCAAGTGTCCCAAGCTTAATGTCGGATCTCAAGAACTTCATTCAAGCTTCAAGTTCTCATTCAAGACTACATCAAGGAAATCCTCAAATTCAAGGTATGTGCTTTTCAACCATTGGGTCCTTTAACCCATGGTTTCCAACATTCCTTTTTATGAAAATTACATGTTTTCAAGTTGTGTTACAGATGGGTATTACCTACTATGAATTATGATTACCAATTATGTTGGGGTTTCATCAAAATATTGATTAGAATCACATGTTTACCTTTTTCAAGCTTATATTATGAGATGGTTTGTCTATTGTGACTACGCATGTTTTGAGCTATGAATACATGATCTATTTTGAGATTTAATGAGGGATTTCAAGATATATTGCATGAGTGTTTTACTATGTGTTGGCGAGTTGATTTGCCTTGAGTTTTCTCACATGATTTCACTTTTGAATTGCATGATTTTGAACTAGCATTACATTCCCGCCAAGTGTTTGATTAAATGTCTTGTTAAGGATTCTTGAGTTATTGATAATCTATTGCATTGCTTGTGATTCAAGTGATTTTATGATGATAAAGAGGGATGTATGTATGCATTGAATTCATGAGAAGTATTTATAGTATTGCAAGTTGACCACACCTTGTTAGGGGATGACATGCCCAACCACCTTGTGAGGGGGTGACATGCCTTGACCACCTTGTCGGAGGGTGACATGCCCATACTACCATATTGAGGGGTATATACCATGACCACCTTGTTGGGGCTGACATGCTCGTACTACCACGTTGAGGGGTAGATACCTCAATCACCTTCCAAGGGGGTGACATGCCTTGGATTCCAAGTAATAGTTTGCTTGGTCTATGATGATGGTCCCTTCCTAAACATGTAATATGTTCTATACAAGCATGTTTTACTTCAAGCATTGGTCATGAATGCCATATTGTTATTGTACTTATCCATTTCTTATGCATATGCATTTTGATTATGTTGTTTATCACTTGTTACATTGAATCCTACATACTTAGTACATTCAAACGTACAAACATATACTCTATAGCGACATCATGTTACCATGTAGGAACCAAAGCTCCTCACGATCATCTTCCATATGGCTAGTTTTGACATCTTGAAGATAAGCTTTTGGTGAGTCCTCAAGTTCGCGGACACTAGCTTTGTCCTCTTGCTTTTATTATCTCCTTGTGATGGACTTTACTACTATGAGGGTGAGCTCATAAAGTGTCTTTGGCCCCGCCCAATCTATGATAGAGGTGTTGTTAGAACAATTTATGAAATTATGTTATGATCTTGACTCTAGTATGTTTTATGGTTATCAAAGACTTCCCTTAGTCCCTTTATCCTTATTTATGTCTCTTGTTATTGTTTATTTTGCTTCCGCACAAAGGATGTATGTGTGTTATGCTAAGAGGCTTGTTTGGGATTCCTTCTGGTTCCCCATTCGCCATGTCACATCTACGCTTTAGGTTTGGGTCGTGATAGAAGTGTGGTCTACTTGCCAAGGTAAACCAAAGATGATAACATGAACTAGATGTATCCACTAGTACACCAATGGTAAAATATATCATCCTATGGTGGATCTTAACATGTTTGACCTCTTCTAGTGAGCTTAACTTGAACATGAGAGTAAATAATAATCATACATAATTCCTTGCCTTGACATGAATAGCTCATAAGAGTTTAAAATCATGAAATAAGGCTCAACTAGATACATGTCAAATCATACATACTTTTCACGAATTCAATACATGCTTGAAAGCCCTAAATCATCATGAAGTCATTTGACTTGTAAACCATGTAATAGTTCATAAACAACTTAAGAATTCTTGTCAAGTAATTCTATCAAGCACATGGTGGGTTCATGATACTTGTTAAAAATCATGCATTTCAAGAGTAAAACAAGAGGAATAAACTCAATGCAAATCAACCCACCAATGTTGTTGTAGAACCTTAATTTAGGGTATCTTGAAATTCATCACAAAGGCTCATAATAATTCATTATGTTATAGCTCAAATCATGCATAGTATCAATTAACAAAATCAATTGATGGACTAACCTTGAAATAGATATTCATGCATAATCAATAAAACTTAATAAAACCCCAATATAATTTATGTTCATAATTCATAGTAAGTGTAACGACCCCAAAAAGTGCACGAAATGTGCCTCAAAAGTGCCTGGAATCATAATTTTTATATATCTCAAAATTCGTGCGCATATCGAAAATTCGACTTCATATTCTTATTCAAGGGGTCATTTTGAGTGGAAATTGGATCTAACATAAATTTAAGAGAAAATGATTAGCACTTTGTATTTTCTAAAAAGATTATTTCCAGTGAGCTTTCCGAGCCTTTGGTGCGACACGCCAAGGGGGCGCACTAGTGTATTTTTCTATCCAGTTTTGACTTCGGTCCAAGACTTTAAGTTTTTGCCCTAATTGTTCCCAAATATGAAAAAACCTATGCTTAACCATTTTTCACTCTCATATCATTTTAAACATTCCCCAATACTCATTTAAGAACTTAGCCGAATATTTTACTCCTAAACTCAAGTCTCAAAAATATCTCTGGATCTAAGGATTTCCTCTCAAGCTTCAAGTCTCCATCTTCAATCTTCATCAAGTTCATCTCCAAAGCTAAGGTTTGTAGGTTTCTTTCACAGGTTCCTTTTGCCCATGATACCCAAGCTCTCTTTACTCAAAATTGCATGATTTAAAGTTGATTTATTCATGGGTCTTATTTATTATGAAATTCACTTCACACTATGTTGGGGTTTATGAAATTGTGACTATTTTACTATTTTTTGAGCTACGAATCTAAGGTCTATTGCCAGAATTGATGAAGGATTTTCGTGTATATTGTTTAAGGGTGTTACCAAGTATCTGTTGATGGCATTGAAGGTCCAATACATATCTTATAAGTTGAATGATTATATGATGATGAAAGAAATGCATATATATATATATATATACATATATATATATATAATATTTTCTCTATGTAGTGTTGGGGATGACCAATCCTAGCTCGGGGGATTGTAAGCCCGAGTAACCTGTCAAGGGGTTGGTACCTTGGTTGCTTATCTCGGGGGATGGTAGTCCCAGGTAACCTTGTTGGGGATTGGTACCCATCATCCTTGATGGGGGGTTTACACTTTGTCAACCTTGATGGGGGGTTTGTACTCTGTCAACCTTGATGGGGGGTTAGTACTCTGTCAACCACGATGGGGGCTTTGCACTCCATCAACCTCATGAAGAGGTCTGTACCTCATGTGCCTATCCAAAGGGGTGGTAGGCCTTGGCTTGCTCTAAAAATGGTCACTACTTACACTCATAGTATGTTCCAAGTGAGCATGGTTTTACTTCAAGCATCAGCCATACATGTCATATTGTTAGTATGCTATTCATTAGTATGATTATGTATTTTTCCTATGATGCCTATCTCTTGTTGCATTACATCCTACATATTTAGTACATTTGAATGTACTAATGCATACTCTATGCCTACATGATATAACCATGTAGGAATCGGAGCACCGATTGATCATCCTCCTTCTCCACATGGTAGGAATGATTATCTCTCAAGCTTGTTGGTGAGTCCTCCATTTCGGGGACTTGCTTATGATCTCTTGCTTTGTACTAAGACTATTTTATTTTCATTCATGTATTGACTATGAGGTTAAGTCTGGTTGCTTGTCGTGGCCCCCGGTCTTATCTATGTAGTAGAGGTGTTTTTGTACATGTTATGTATCTATGCTGTGAGTCTTGACTCTCTTGTTCATTGATGTTATGATATGAAAGTGTTCCCTTAGCCTCGGTTGTCCTAATTTACTATTTCTTTTTATATTCTACTATTTCCATGACTAAGGATGTGTAATGATATGCTACGAGGCTTGTTTGGGCTTCCTTTGGGTTCCCCATTTGCCGGTCACGTCTACGCCCGAGGCTTGGGTCGTGAAATAAAGAGATACCCATAGGTAATTCAAATTGAAATCATGCAATTTCCATAAAAAGGGAAGTTTGGGCTTCTTGAGTGAAAGGACCCATGGATGAAGACCCATATACCTTAAACCTTGAATTTCTTAAGATGAACTTGAAGGAGCTTGAAGCTTGAGATAGGTTCTTGAGTTCCAAAATTGAGCTTGAAATCCTTGAATTTGAATGAGAGATTTGATAAAGTCTTGGAGAGGTTTTAGAGAGGGTTTTGTGAGTTATAGAGTTGAAAAATGGCTAAGTACGGAAGATGTCACATTGGAAAGGGCATGGGGCTATTACCCCAATGCCCTTGGACGAAATCAAAAAACTAAGGAGAAACTTGCACTGGTCCCATCCCTAGCACGACGAGGACCTAACACGCAGCCAACATACACTAGTCCACGCCCCAAGCGTATCGCGGCCTGGGCTCAGACAGATTCTTGAAATTTGAAGATTAGTGAAAATTACGTTTTGCTACGCATCTTCTAAAATTCAAGTTATACCCATTAAGAGCTTTCATGAGACGTGCCAACCAGTTCTCCTAAGTCGTTAGGATTTCAATTTTAGTTATTATAAATAGGTCTTTTAGGTTATTTTTTCACAAGTTCTTATTAGTTTTGATAAGTTTTATCCTAGTACTCAGAGAACTCAATATTTTGAGAGAGAAAATTGTAAGAGAGTCTTTGAGAACACTTGTGGTTGAATTTGATCTTAAAGCTTGTGATTCTTATTGACATTGGATTGCGTGTTCTCAAATCTATTGTGTAAGTGTACAATTATGCCTTCTCAATTCATAATCTCTTCATCTACATATAGCATGATTTGCTAAATCCACGACTAAGCTTGTGAGAACCATGAAAAACTAACAATGTAAAACCAAATAATTCACAATTCTTGAAAGGTGTATATACATGTATTAATGAAGTCTCTTCATTTTGCATATTTTGTAGTGGTGGACAACATTAGAACTCACCTAGTGTTACTGACTGGACCAAGGTAGTAATGAATAGAAAAAGAGATTAATTAACAGTATTCGATTGATGTGTTCTCGTCTAATCAACCAAACTGGGACAAGGGGTGGTCGTACTGGGACTAATAGGTAATGGTTAGTAATGTACACTATGGAGATGGGGCAAGTCGCATAGTAAAATTTTACCTCGCACCTTTAACCAAAGGGCTTGGTGAACTTAAATTACTGTCCTGCATGTTTTACAATAGACAAGAATTAAGTTATCCGGTGATACTGAAATGGGGAATCATAGGGAATACAATACCTTAGTTGCCCTCCTTTATTGATTTTTCTCTTGTAATAGTTAGTTTTGTTTTCTCATTGATTATTGTAAACCCCCCTTTGGGGAATTGAGTCGGGTAATTACTCATATTGCAAATTAGTGAATTTTTTTGAGTCTACGTATTCGCTATGGGATCGACCCGAACCTCTGGTTAGGTTCTATATCTTAACATCGACCACTTTATCCTCTAAAAAGGAGGTGTAACTTCGACGACATCAAGATTTTGGCGCATCGCTGGGGAATACAGCTAGACTTAGTGAATTCATTAGTAATTCGAGTATTAATCCTTAGTTCCCTTATTTTACTTTTTGTTTGTTGTTTTTTGTTCTTTTTAGGGTGTAGGTGTAGTATATTCCCAACGTTCAGATTCAAGGCAATCCCCTAACTCCATTTGATCCAGATATCCACAGAGCGCTAAGGAGAATGGCCTAAGAAAACACTAACAAAATGGTCAATGCAGCCCTAATAGGAATAATAATGAGGATGCTGGGAATGAGAACCCACCCCCTTTGGTGGGACATTCCATAGCCTCAAGATTCCAATACTTACCAGTTGAATCTATATAGGTTGAATCCTATGGCTATAAAGGTGACTAGAGCTATTGCGTTGCCACCACTATCGGCATACACAAAGTTCACAGTCTCTAGTGGGTTACTTTAGATACTATAGAATCATGGGATATTTGCAGGCTTACCAGTAGAGGATCCATATAGTCACCTACACAATGTTGCATTTGTCTGTAAGAGTGTGGTGGGAACACAAAATCTGTCTATAGATACTGTGGGACTTCATGCCTTCCCATTCTCTCACGGGAAATGCTGCATTATGGATATCTGAGCTCTCGCAGAGTTCAATCACTAGTTGGGCAGACTTGCAAAAGGCCTTTCAAGAGAGGTACTTCCCTAGATTGAAGAAACTCAAGTTGAAGGACCAGATCAACAACATCAATCAACTTCTTGGTGATTCGGCAAAAACTACTTGGGAGCAGTTCACAAAATGTCTGAGGAGCATCTCTAGCCACAAAATAGTTAATGAAGCCTTGGTGGAGATTTTCTACCATGCTCTTGATGATAACAGTCAGGCCTGTGCTGACACTATCATGGGGTCATGTTTCTAGATCAACCATTTGCAAGGATTACAGAGCGAATGGAAAGAGTGGTCAAGACAAACTATGCATCGGGGCAGCGGGATAAAGCTTCCACAAAGAGTTCATGTGTTATTAGTGTGGGTAGAGAGAAAGCCAAAATTAATGAACAAGTCATCCAGTAGGTTGCTCATATTTGCACAAATATGGAGGTGATAATGAAGTAGAGCCAAGAGAGAGTGAATGTGGTAGTTCGTCAACCTACACATGCATCCAGGTATGAGGTGCCATAATATGATGAGGATACTTTTTTTGTTGTTGATTAGATGGGGGTTTATAGACTAACGCCCAAGGGTCCAATTAGGACTATTGGTGCCAAGGTCAAGGAAATCAAGGTTGGAACTTTGGTAGAGATAGAGCTTAAAGGGACAACCATAGAGGTTATTATGATAGGAACAAGGGTCTAGATGCAGATTGGGGTCATAGAGAAGGCTTCAAAAGTGGTCCTTATGTGACACCACACAATCGCGACGCAGGTGTAAGCAATTCCAGAATTTAAGGGATGTTTGATCACCTATTAAGGAAGGTTGAGACACAAGATAAGACTCTAAGGGGCATGAAATTAGAGATTTCAAGTATTAATCAGAAAATAGAGTCTCACTCTATGGCTATCAAATAGCTAGAACAACAGTTTAGTCAAGTATCGACTCAATTGAATCAGCATCAAAGGGGTACACTGCCTAGCAATACAGTGCAAAAATCCTAAAAATGAAAGGCAATGTATGGCGGTCATTACTCGAGGTGGCATGAAACTATTGATCCTCCTATGCCGGTTGATGTAAAAGAAGACCGAGAGGAGGTTGTTGCGGGAAAAGATGCGGATGAAGGAGATGATTGTCAGAAGGATTAGGTGAGTAAAGCTACTGATACACTATAGAGGTTGAAGCCCATTCCTAGGCCTCCTCCTCCTTTCCCTTAGAGAATCAAAAAGAAGCAGGAGGATGGCCAGTTCAAGCACTTTCTCTCCATGCTAAAGCAGCTCACCATCAACATCCCTCTCATCGAGGCATTGGAAAAGTTGTCAGGGTATATGTAGTACATAAAGGACTTGGTCCCAAAAAAATGCACTGTGAGTTAGGAGTTTTCTCAAGAGCTTCAACATTGCAATGCTATTACTACGAGGTCTTTAGTTCAGAAGCATAAATACACAGGTGCTTTCATCATACCCTACACCATTGGAGATGTGGAGTTCGCAAAGGCACTATATGATCTAGGTTTCATCATAAATCTGATGGCCCTGCAACGACCCCAAAAAGTGTCCGAAAATGTGCCTTGGAATGCCTGAAATTTTAAATTCCATATATCTCAAAATTTGTTTGCTATTTCAAAAATTTGACTTCATATTCTTGATCAGGGGGTTAAAATTAGGTGAAAAAGCCTCTTACCCCGATTTAATAGTGAAAGATTAGCAATTAAATAATTTCAAGAATGTAATTTCCAGTGGCAAATCCGTGTTGCTTCTGCGACGCGCCACTGTGTAAAAAGTGGACTAATTTTTTTACCCATACTTAGCCAAATTTCACCCTCATATCATCCTAAACATTTCTCAATACTCACTGAAACACTTAGTCATATTTTCACTCCCCAAACTTAGGTCCAAAACCCTCATCCCAAGCTAAGGTTCTCCTTCAAGGTTCTCCTTCAAGCTTCAAGTCTCCATCTCCAATCTTCACCAAGTTCATCTCTAAGATAAAGTATGTGGGTTTCTTTCATTGGTTCCTTTCACCCTTGATACCCAGGTCTCCTTTTACTCAAATTTCATGATTTAAAGTTGATTTACTAATGGCTCTTTCATATTATGATATTCACTACACATTATGTTAAAGCTATGTAAAGTTGTGACTGTTTGGCTATATTTTGAGCTATAAATCTTTGATCAATTATAAGATTTGGTGAGGGGTTTTGATGTATATTGCTTGACCAAGGTGTTGATTGATGGTTTTACAATGGATTTTCTTGCATGATTTCATCTCTATATTAATGATTTTACACTAACATTACACACCCTCTAAGTGTTTGATAAAATATCCGGATGTGATCTATTCAGGAGTTGAAGGCCCATAGCATGAGATATGATATAATTGACTATATGATAATGAAATGAGCTTATGTATATGATAAATTCTATAGAAAGTATTGCATTAGACCATGCCGAATCTGGGAGGACTAAGAACCCGGATAACCTAGATGGGGTTTGTACTCATCAAACTAGGGAAGGGTTTGTACTTCTCCAACTAGTGATAGGGTGGCATCATCACTAACCTAGATAGAGGTTTGCACTCATAAACCTAGGGAAGGGTTTGTACTTCTCCACCTAGGTGATGGGGAGGCATTATCACTAACCTAGATGAGGGTTCGTACTCATCTACCTAAGTGATGAGGCGGCATCATCACTAACCTACCAAAGGGTTGTACTTTGGAAATCTAGCTTAGTCTCTTCGACACATATGATATTCTATATTAGCATGAGGTATTTAAGCATGTTTTACTTATGAATTGATCGTACATGTCATATTGTTATAGTATGCCTATTATATATCGTTATACATTTTGATTATGATTCTCAATTCTTGTTTGCATTGCATCCTACGTACTTGTTCATTCAAATGTACTAACGTATACTCAATGCGTACATTATATCACCATGTAGGAATTAGTGCCCAAGTTGATCATCATCATCCTCCACATGGCTAGTTCAGTGCTACTCAAGCTAGTTAGTGAGTTTTCCACTTCAGGGACCTTAGTCTATGTTTCTCCTATTACGTATTGATACATTCTTCTTTATTGTCTATTTTGTATATAATGATAAGCCTGATTACTTTGTCTTGGCCCCTGCTCTTATCTATGTATTAGAGGTGTATGTTGGACATGTTATGTATCTTTGATATGTGCTTGACTCTTATCTCTTGATTTTGATGATATGGAATTGTTTTAACTTAGCCCCAATTTTCCCATTCTTTTATCTCTTGATGCTTGATTTTTTGCTTCCGCGACCAAGGGTGTGTAATGATTCTCTAAGAGGCTTGCTTGGGGTCCCTTCAGGTTCTCCTTCTGTCATATCACATCTAGGCCCTAGGATTGGATCGTGACAAACTTGGTATCAAGTCACTAGGTTGATAGATCCTTGGAGTCCAACACACGATATCGATTAAAGTCCTATTCATGGTTGTGAAGAGCACCATGACTATGAATAGAAGGCTATGAGACGTTTTAGGAAATGTTTTCCTTCTTTATGTTCTAAGTCATGCTATAAAGTTATGGTAACTTTTCCTCCCTCACGATGGTTCTTTGCTATGCTAGATCATGCTAAAAACTCGAGGAAGAAAGGCCCCAACTCCCGAGGAGCAACCTACCAATGGTGAGCTCCTGGAGGCTCTCACTACGCTTGCCCAAATTGTGTCCAACCAAGTCAATCGAGGGCCCAAGCCCCTCATGCTGTTACCTCAGGTGCGAGAGTAAGGGACTTCATGAGGATGAATCCTCCGGTGTTCTATGGGTCAAAGGTAAATGAAGATCCACAAGAGTTCATTGATGAGATCTGTAAAATCTTGAATATCATGGGTGTTCGTCCAAATGAAAAGGCGGAGTTGGCAGCGTACTAACTCAAAGGGGTAGCTCAAATATGGTATGATCAATAGAAGGGTGAGAAGGGATTGGTAATGTGGTATTTTGGGAGGAGTTAAAATTTGCTTTCCTTAATCGGTCTTTCCCTCTTGAGCTTAAGGAAGCTAAGTTGGTGGAGTTTATGAACTTGAAACAAGGTGCTATTAGTGTGAGAGAGTATGCCCTCAATTTTAATCAATATTCAAAGAATGCTCCTCATTTGATGGCTGATACTTGATCTGGGATGAACAAGTTTATGATAGGGGTCTCCGACTTGCTAAGTGAAAAATGTCGATCCGCCATACTAATGAGTGACATGGACTTGTCTCGATTGATGAACTACATCGAGCAAATGGAGGAGGATAAATGGATGAAGAGAAGGGGGGCATGAGACCAAGACGACCCGTCATGAGGGTAAGTTCCCAAGGGGTGGCCAGTTCTATCAAGGCCAAGTGTCTCATCATGCTACTAATAGGGGGTTTTCCAATGACCTCCCTAGGTCTCAAGGTGTTGATGTTGCGGCTCCTACTGATGTGTGTCCTACATGTGGGACGTGTTATAAGGGTCCATGTTTGAAGGTTTCTAATGCATGCTTTGATTGTGGGGAGCTTGGACACAAAAGGGTGGATTGTCCAAGAAACCGCGGCAACGGCCGGGGTGCAAATACAATTTAATTGGGGAGAGGTTCTCCTCAAGGTTGTACCTTAAGGAACAATCGATTTTACGCTCTACATGGGACCCAAGGGGTTGGTGAGGTCCTCAATGTTATTACCGATATGTTGAAAATCTTTGACTATGGTGAGTATGTTTTGATTAATCCGGGTGCCACTTTCTTTTTTGTTACCCCTTTTGTTGCTAAAAAGTTTCATGTTGTCCCCGAGTTATTGCATGAGTCATATGAAGTGTCTACTCCTATTGGTGTCTCTATTGTTGCTAGAAAGTTTATAGAAGTTATCCTATTTGCATTTTGCATAAGTTGTTGCCTTATGATCTTGTTGAATTATACATGGTGGATTTTAATGTCATTCTTGGGATGGATTGGTTGCATGCCCACTACACTTCTATTGATTGTAGAACCCATAGAGTAAAGTTTCAATTCCCAAATGAATCCATCCTTGAATGGGAAAGTCAAGATGTGGTGGTCAAGAGTAGATTCATTTCATGCATTCAAGCTCGTCAGTTGATCTCTAGGGGGTGTCTGTATAATCTTATGAGGGTTAAAGATATGGAGTCTAAAGTCCCTTTCATAGAGTCAGTTTCGGTTGTAAATGAGTTTCTTGATGTATTTCCAAATGACCTTCACGGTGTCCTTCCCGAAAGGGAGAGATTTTGGCAGAGACCTCCTTCCCATTAGTCAACCTATCTCCTTTCCCCCTTACCTATGGCCCTGGCGGAGTTGAAAGAGTTAAAGGAGCAATTGAAAGATTTGTTGGAGAAGGGATTCATTAGACCTAGTCAATCACCTTGGGGAGCCCCGATATTGTTTGTGAAAAAAAAAGGATGGGTCACTAAGAATGTGTATTAAGTAAAGGCAACTCAATATGGTCACCATGAAGAGTAGATATCCTCTTCTAAGGATTGATGACTTGTTTGACTAATTGCAAGGGGCTAGCTTCTTCTCTAAGGTTGATCTTTAATCTTTGTATCATCAAGTGAGGGTGAGGGAGTGTGATATTCTTAAGATGGTTTTCTGGACTAGATATGGGCATTATGAGTTTGTTGTGATGTCGTTTGGGTTGACCAATGCAACGGCCATCTTCATGGACCTAATGAATAGGGTCTTCAAACCCTACCTTCATTCCTTTGTTGTGGTCTTCATGGATGACATTTTAATCTACTCACATTGTAGGGAGGAGCATATGGGTCATTTGAGAGTTGTGTTGCAAAGGTTGAGGGAGGAGAGATTGTATGCTAAATATGACAACTGTGAATTTTTGTTGAAGGAGGTTGCATTCTTGGGTCATGTGGTGTCGGGGGATAGTGTAAAAGTGGATCCTAACTAAACCGATGTGATTAGGAATTGTCCTAGGCCATTGACCCTGTTGGATATTAGGAGCTTCTTGGACCTTGCGAGTTACTAAGGAAGATTTGTGAATGGGTTCTCCTCCATTGTTTCACCAATTATAAAATTGACTCAAAAGAAGGTAAGTTTGTGTGGACCGATGAATGTGAGAGAAGCTTCCAAACATTTAATGATAGGCTTGTGTCTATTCTATATTGTCACTACCAGATGGGCATGAGGGTTTTGATGTGTATTGTGATGAATCTAGAGTTGGTTTGGGTTGTGTACTAATGAAAAATGGTAAGGTCATAGCCTACGCTTCTAGACAACTCAAACTGCATGAAAAGAACAACCCTTCCCATGATCTTGAATTGGCTGCTGTGGTGTTTGCATTAAAGGTTTGGAGTCATTACTTTTATGGGGTGCATGTTGATGTCTTCACTAATCATAAAAGCCTCCAATATGTCTTCACTCAAAAATATCTCAACTTGAGACAAAGAAGGTGGCTAGAACTTCTTAAAGACTATGACATGAATGTGCATTATCATCCGGGTAAGGCAAATATTGTAGCGGATGCATTGAGTAAGGTGTCTATGGGTAGCCTATCCCATGTTGATGGTGGTGATAGGGAGATTCCTACTTGGAAATGGGAGGTGATTAATATGAATTTTGTGGTTGGGTTAACCAAGACTAGAAAAGGTTTGGATTCCATTCGGGTGGTGGTTGATAGGATGACGAAATTGGCTTACTTTCTACTGGTTAAGACCACATATGGGGCTGAATAGTATGCAACGTTGTACACCTATGAGATAGTAAGGTTGCTTGGGATTCCTTTGTCCATTATATTGGATTGTGGTTCACAATTCACTTCATACTTTTGGAGGCCTTTTCAAAGGGGTATTGGTACAAAAGTTCACCTTAGTACGGCCTTCCACCCTCAAATGGATGGCCAAGCCAAAAGGATACTTCAAACC
>JAABOM020019282.1:0-18604 GCA_011800125.2 Solanum clarkiae
ATACACACACACACAAATACATGCATACATACATATGCATATTTGACTAATGATGATGATTCAATGATGTGATAAAGGTCGGGTAATTTCTTTATATGACTTATGACTATGATAAGGGCATTACATAAGAGCTTCAAAGTTAAGTTTATCAAAGATATAAGTATGAGGATAATTGCCCTAAAAATGTTAAGATAGGTCCGCAAGATGAAAGGAAAATCCTAACTTGGTGGTTTCTAAGTTTCGAGCTACTTTTATTGATTGCTACTTATGATTCTAAGGTATGTTTTAAAGATTCTGTAGGTTGACTTACCACTAACAAGACTTCAGATTGGGACTCATTTTGTTAGTTGGCATGACTCCTTAAAGCTAAATCTCAATGACCCTAGCTATGTGCCACTGTAGGAACCTTTGTAGGCTAGGCTAGTGGATTCATGTAGGCCTAAATATTATGAAGGATGCAATCGCAAAGTTACCAAGTTTGGATATCAGCCTTGGCAAGTAGATTCCCCTTTTCCAAATGGAAGGAGTGCATTGGCCTTTTCCCAATGGAAAGAGTTCATTAGATTCCATGTAGTAGCTCACATGATCTTATTATCAGTTATGATCTATTCCGACAAATTTTATGTTCTTATGTTATGTTTTCATTACATGTGCTTTCTTATGCATTGGTTCATATTCATCTTAAGCCATATTCCTCGTGCATGCTTAAGCTTACCCTATGTATTTTTATCTTATGTATACTTATATGTTATGTTTAAGAATGATTCCATTACAATGGCATCCATGCATTGCATCTCATATACATAGTACATTCAAATGTACTAATGCATATTTTGTCTGCATGATTTAACCATGTAAGGATAGGCACTACTCCATCGGTCTGTGGCTAGTACTCGGTGTCTAAGACTAGCTTTGCTATTTGTGATGAGCCCTTAGTTCAAAACTCCTCCACTTTTTCATTCTATCATGTATCTTAGCTTTTATTTAAGACAGTGTATTTGTAGCCTTTTGAGGCATTTACTTTCCATGTTGTACCATTTTTTATTCTTTTTATTTGATAGAGATCAACCGTTATTGGTCCCATTTTCTTATAATGTAGTTGGTATGCTTATGAATAGAATGATTATAGTTATTTCCACTATTTTTATGTTGCTTAATTGTCAAACTAGACCTTAGACCCTTCCCCTTAGTTTTTTGCAAATTATTTCCTTAAATACCTATGAATGCTTAAAGTGCTTGAATTGCCGGCTGGGGTATCTTCGGCTATCTCATTCGTCGTATGATGAGTAGCCCCTAGGTTGAGTAGTTACATGATCCTTCAACTCCATCAGACTATTCAGTAGGGAGGGACGAGAATGGGTTGTATATAGGGGAGGAGGTCTATACCAAAATCTATTCCCTTTCAAGAGGAATACTGAGGAGTTCATCGAGAAAGACATCAAGAAATTCATTAGTCACCAGAACCGAGTCAATAGGAGGGACTTTAGACTCAGCATCCTTAACCCTTAGAAATGGTAAATACAACCCTTAGAAATCAACTTCTGGGCCTTAAGATAAGAGATGAACCTACCCTTTACAACCGAGTCATGACCTTCCCACTCAAGGACGGGTTCATTAGGGAATTGGAACTTAACTCTACAAGTTCTACAATCAATAGAAGCGTGATATGCATATAACCTATACATCCTAAGAATGATGTCAAAATATATCATGTCAGGTTCAACAAGATCACAAGGCAAGCCTTTATGCAATATAGACACGGGACAATCCTATAGACTCTTTTAACAATAATATACTCACCAATGAGGATACACACCTCAAAAGGTTCACGTAACAATTTGGGACACATATGAATTCTATTAGCAACAAATGGAGTAATGAAAGATAGGGTAGCACCTGGGTCCAACAAGGCATACACATCATAATTGTAGATTTTTAACATACCGGTAACAACATTGGGTGTCTCATCCACCCCTTACCTCTCTTGAAGAGCGTAGAATCATTTGTGACATGGAGCACCTCCTTGTTGGCCACCTTTTGCCCTTTGATCACCATGAGCACTATGTCCTTGGGATGGCCATCTCTACCCTTATTTTGAGCATTTGGACAATCCTCAACCTTGTGGCCCATCTTGCCACACCCAAACAAGCATCCGTGCTCTCAAAAAAGTACCACTATGATTTCTTCAACATTTTAGGCACCTTGTAACGTTCATCCCACTATTACCACCTTTGAGCTCTAGGCTTGGGCACCTATCATTAGCAAACCTTTGATATTGAGTACTTGAGGACCCTTGATCTTGGAATTTGTGGCCTTATTTAAATGACCAGCTTTAGCACCTTGAAATCCACCCCATAACGAGCCCTCTTAGACTCTCCACCCCTCCTCTTTCTAAGCTTTTCTCCTTCAAGTTGCTAAAATAAGTCATGAGTCGAGACAAGTTCATATCTCCTATAAGCATGGTGGTGCGGCACATTCTTCATTGATTAAGTTGGACACTCCCAACACAAACTTGTGCATTCTTGCCTTAGAATCGGTGACCAAGTAAGGAGCATACTTTGTGAGGTTGTTGAATTTAAGGAAATGCTCCCCAACACTCATGGAACCTTGCTTGAGGTTCATAAACTCCATCATCTTTGCCTCCCTTTAGCTCTAGGGGAAAGAAATGGTTGAGAAAGGCGGCCTTGAATTCATCCCAAGAGGTAGGTTCTTCAGTCTCTCTCTCCCTCTTTTACTGAGCAAACCACAATTGAGAAAGGCCCTTTAGTTGATAGGCTACCAACTCTTCTTTCTCCTCCAAGTTTACCTCCATAATATCAAGAGCCTTGTACACCTTATCAAGGAATTCTTCGGGATCTTCGTGTACCTTTGAGCTATAGAACATCGAAGGGTTCACCCTTGTGAAATCCCTCAACCTTGAGGCAAGGGTAGGAGTGTGAGGAGCTTGAACTCCTTAGTTGGCTATGGCACTTGCCAACAGAGTAACCACATTATGGTATTCGACATGAGTGACACCTTCTTCTTCTTGGGGAACTTGTGGAGCCGAAGAGGCCAATTCCCTTTCATGAGTGGGAGCTCTTTGTTCCATTCTTCTTGGTGGCATAATCTAGAATCACGAAAGATCGATGGTTAAAGATAGAAGCCACATATCAAGTCCTAAAGCCCGACATAGTTTATAAAGAAGTGAATCATTTCCTAAAACTCCTTATAGCCTCCTATTCATAGTTGTGGCACACTTCACAACCATGAATATGACTCTACTTGATACAGTGTGTTGGATTTTCGAGGACCATTTACCAACTAGTGCTCTTATACCATGCTTGTCACCACCTAAGCCTAGAGCCTAGGTGTGACATGGTGAATGAGGAACCTGAAGAGGACCCCAAAAAGCCTCTTAAGAATGCATAGCATGTCCTTGGCTGTGAAAGTATAATTAAAAAAAGTACATAATTCTAAGGGAAGTGGGACTTTTGACTCAAGCTATCTAGATGTTATAGGGAAGAGAATTAATAAGAACACATAGCAATTAAAGACTAAGGGACAGGTAAGTATAAATCATGCTATGGGGGAAATAAGACTTAGGACTCCATCTCATCATAACAACAGGAATCAACACATAGATGGGGATAAGGACTAAGGAAAGTCTCCAATAACTATTCATCATAACTCTCACGACCCAAGTCTAGGGTCTAGACGTGATATGGCGAATGGGAATCCAAAGGGACCCCAAATAAGCCGCTTAGCATATCAATCACACATCCTTGCTCGTGAAAGCAAAATAAGCATTTCAAGATAAAATAAAAAGGGAAGTGGGACTAAAGAAAGTCTTTGATAATCACAAAATCAATAAAGTGTCAAGCTCATAGCATAAATACATCATAGTATCCAATAATACCTCTATCTTGGAATAGAGCAGGGGCCGAGACACTTTTTGGGCTCACCCTCATAATAACAAGTGTTCAACATAAAGAAGTCTCAACATAGGAAGAGTAACTTAGATATTGTCCTCAGACTTAAGGACTTACCAATACATTTCTCCGAAGTATCGACCTAGCCACATGGAGAAGGATGATCGACAGGAGCTCCGATCCCTACATGGTAATATCATGTAGGCATAGAGTATGCATTAGTACATTTGAATGTACTGAGTATGCAGGGGGCAATGCAACAAAGACGTAAGCCGATATATTCAAAGTGCATAATCATAATCAATGGATATATCATCTCAATATGGCATGCATGATTAATGCTTGTAGTAAAACATGCTTGTAAATCATTCAACTTGCATAATATGCAATAAATATGTTGAAAAAGACCTTAACCAACATGAGCAAGACCAAGCAAGCTACAATTTGGAACCCCGATGATTACCCCTCAGTGGTAAAGAGGTGTTCTACTTGCCAAGGTAAACATATTTCACCTTATAGGAACATGACCCATTCCGTATGAAGTAACCCTCCTTACGAGAACATGACCCATTTCAAAAAGGATTTCATGATAAAGTGCACTAGATAG
Organism: Solanum clarkiae; assembly: GCA_011800125.2. Classification (NCBI taxonomy): domain Eukaryota; kingdom Viridiplantae; phylum Streptophyta; class Magnoliopsida; order Solanales; family Solanaceae; genus Solanum; species Solanum clarkiae. The sequence goes on from JAABOM020019282.1 coordinate 4,516, forward strand.
ATCCACTAGTATAGCAAGGGTAAATAATCATAATCTTATGGTGGCACATAGTTTCAGGAAAGGAGTATGGACCCTTGAAGATAGTCCATGTTGATATCCAATCCGTCGGCGCTAAGTCTAATCCCACGAAAAAATTGAAATAGTCATATTTTAATTATAACATGAATAACTTGTAAGAACATGACTTGAGTAGCTCATAAACATGTTTGACCTCTATAAGTGAGCCTAACTTGAACTTGAGAACAGATTATAATCATACATGAAACCTTGCTTTAACATGAAAGGCTCATAAGAGGTAAAAATCTTAAGATAGGGCTTAACTTGATACTCGTAAAATAATAGATACTTTTCATGAATTCAATATATGCTTGAAATCCCTTAATCATCATGAAGTCACTTGACTTGTAAATCATGTAGTGGATCATCAATAACTTAAGAATTCTTGTCGTGCTATTTTATCGAACATATGATGGGTTCATGATACTTGTTCAAAATCATGCAATTCAAGAGTAAAGCAAGATGAGTAAACTCAATGCAAATCAACCCACCAACATGTAGTAAAACCCTCACGTAGGGTACCTTGAAATCAATCACAAAAGCTCATGATAATTCATAGTTTCATAGCTCAAAACATGCATAGTCTCAATAGAGAAAATTAATTCATGGAATAAACTTGAAATAGATATTCATGCATAATCAATCAATACTTGATAAAACCCCAACATGATTTATGTTCATATTTCGTAATAAGAGATACCCATAGGTAATACAACTTGAAAACATGCAATTTTCATAAAAAAAGAAGGTTGGGCTCCATGGGTGAAAGGATCCATAGATGAAGACCCATATACCTTAAACCTTGAATTCCTTGAGGTGAACATAAAGTAGACTTAGAGCCTGAAATGAGTCCTTGAGTTCCAAAATTGAGCTTGAAATCCTTAGATTTGAATGAGAGAATTGACAGAGTCTTAGAAAGGTTTGAGAGATGGTTTTGTGCATTATAGAGTTGAAAAATGGCTAAGTATGGGTGATTTCACGTTTAAATGGGTATGGGACTATGACCCCAATTCCCTTGGGAGAATTTAGAAAACCAAGGAAAATAATACACTGGTACGCATCCTAGGCCCGACGCGGACTAGACGCGGATAGCAAAATACAATAGTCCGCACCCCTAGCTCGCCGCAGCCAGGGCGCGGACAGACTCTCAATTCAAAAAATTAGCAAAATTATTTTTCGCTACGGGTCTTCTAAAATCCTAGTTAATACTAATTTTCGACTCAATTTTGCCCCCTGATTGAGAATATGAAGTCAAATTTTTTAAATCTTTCACGGATTTTGAGATATATGAAAATTACGATTATGGGGCATTTCGAAGTAAAGAGTGGCGTTTCAATATCTTCCCCTTAGGAACATTCATCCTCAAATGTCAAAGAAACAGGCATAAGTGAAGAATTATGAAGATTCCAGCCCAACATGAATGCAACAAATACACTTAAACATCATTTTCTAAAATCTCAACATGAATGTCAAAATTCACCAAAAACTTATTACCATAAACATGAATGCATGCAAAATGACATGAGAGCTGAAACTTAACACTTGAAATCATCGATGGGACTTAAGTTATTACCTTCGGCTTGAGTAGAGTGGAAGAGATACGAGTATCGCTTTTTCATGTCCTCCTCGGCTTCCCATGTGGCACTTTCAACTTATCAATTCCTCCAAAGGACCTTAAAAGAAGCTATATCTTTGTTCCTCAACCCCATAACTTGTCTATCAAAAATCTCCACCGGACCTCCTTATAGGTCAAATTATCGTCCACAACACCCATAACCTCTAAAGGCACTGTAGCACTTGGGTCACCTACACACTTCCTCAACAAGGACACATGGAAGACCGGATGAACCATAGTTATCTCCATAGGCTACTCCAACTCATATGCAACCTTACCAACTCTCCTTAAAGCTCTATAAGGACCCACAAACCTTGAGCTCAATTTCCCTTTCTAGCCAAACTGGACCACACCCTTCACGGGTGAGACTTTCAAGTAAACCCAATAACCTTAAACTCAAGATCTTTTCTTCTCACATTGGAGTAGGGCTTTTGTCTACTTTGTGCTATTTTCAGTCTCTCCCTTATCAACCTCACCTTCTCCAAGGCTTCCATAACCAGGTATAGACCTAGCAATGACATCTCCCCACCATCAAACCACTTAATCGGGGATCTACAGCGCCCACCATATAAAGCTTCAAAGGGAGTCATGCCAATGCTTGAGTGGTAGCTATTGTTGTAAGCAAACTCAATAAGTGGAAGATGTTCATCCTAACTTCCCTTAAACTCCAAACACAAACTCTAAGCATATCCACCAGAGTTTGGATAGTTCTTTCGGCTTGGCCATCCGTTTGAGGATGAAAAGTCATGCTAAGCTTGACCTAGGTACCAAGACCTCTTTGGAAGGACCTCCAAAAATGAGAGTGAATTGAGCACCACGATCCAAAATGATAGACAAAGGCACCCTATGCAACTAACCAACTCATGAATATACAACTTGGCATAATTTTCGGCACCATAAGTGGTTTTGACCGGTCGAAAGTGAGCCGACTTCGTCATTCTATCCACAATAACCAAAATAATAAAGTGTCTCCTAATCTTAGGCAATCCAACCACAAAATCCATGTTGATCTCTTCCCACTTCCAAGTAGGATTCTCTATGTCATGGGCTAGGCCACCCAGCCTTTGATGTTAGACTTTCACTTATTGACAATTGTGACAACGGGATACAAACTTGTCAATATCTCTCTTCATACCACTCCACGAATACACCTCCCTCAAGTCTCTGTACATCTTTGTCAAATTGGGGTGAATAGAATAGGATGAATTATGACCTCCTTCAAAATCAACACCCTTAAGTCATCAACATTAGGCACACACAACCTACCTTGGTACCTAAGGGCACCATCTGCCGCTTAGGAGAAAACTTCCACTTTGCCATCCTTTATCAAGGTCTTCAACTCTAGCAAGGCAGGGTCAATATCATGTTTTGACTTTACTTCCTCAATCAAAGAAGATTTAGAACCATCAACAACCACCACACCACCATTTTCAACCTCATCCATCCTAGCCCCCAACCTAGCCAACTATTGAACTTCTCTAGCTACCTCTTTGCCAGCATCATCAATATGAGCTAGACTACTCATAGACACACTACTTAGAGCATCGACCACAACATAAGCTTTGTTGGGATGATAACGCACACTCATGTCATAATCTTTAAGGAGCTCTAACCACCTTCTTTGTATTAAGTTAAGATCTTTTTGTGTCAACACATATTGGAAGCTCTTGTGGTCGGTAAACACATCAACATGAACCCCAACAAGTAGAGATGCCAAATTTTCAAAACAAGTACCATGGCCGCCAATTCAAGATCATGGGTGGGATAATTTTGCTCATGCACCTTAAGTTTCCTAGAGGAATATTCTATCACCTTGACATTTTGCATCAAAACACACCCCAAACCAATTCTTGAGGCATCACAATAAACCACAAACCCTTCCAACCCTTTCGGTAGAGCCAATATAGGAGCGGAGACAATCTTATCTTTAAAAGTTTAAGAAGTCTTTTCACATTCATTGGTCCACATGAATTTTGCCTTCTTTTGGATCAACTTAGTCATAAAGGAAGCAATAGAAGAGAACCCATTCACAAACCTCCTGTAGCAACCTGCCAAACCTAAGAAACTCCTAATATCCGACAGAGTCAAGTGTCTAGGCCAGTTTCATATCACCTCCTTCTTCTTAGGATCCACCTTAATGCCATCACCAGACACCACATGCCCTAGAAAAGCAACCTATTTCAACCAAGATCAAACTTTTCATATTTAGCAAAAAACCTCTCATCCCTCAAGATTTGCAACACCACCCTTAAATGATTCACATGCTCTTTCTCACTCCAAGAATAAATCAATATATCATCAATAAAGACCACTAGAAACATGTAAAGGTAGGATTTAAAGACTCTATTCATGAGATCCATAAATATAGTTGGTGCATTAGTCAACCCAAAAGACATTACCACAAATTCAAAGTGCCCATACCTAGTCGGAAAAGTTGTCTTGGGTATATCACACTCCCTCATCTTTACTTAGTGGTACCTGGACTAAAGATCAATCTTGAAAAAATGACTAGCCCCTTATAGTTGATGAAAAAGATCATCAATTCTTGGTAGAGGATACTTGTTCTTTATGGTAACCCTATTAAGTTGTTGGTAATAAATGCACATTCTAAGGGAACCATCCTTCTTCTTTACAAACAATACTGGTGCACCCCAAGGTGACTTACTAGGCCTTATGAAACCCTTCTCCAACAATTGATCATTCAGTTTCGCCGGGCCCATACAGTAAGGGGAATGGAAATGGGTTGTGTATCGATAAAGAGGTCTATACCAAAGTCTATTTTCCTTTCGGAAAGGGAACCAAGAAGCTCATCGAGAAAGACATCATGAAACGCATTGACCACCAGAACTGACTCAATAGGAAGGACGTTAGACTCAACATCCCTAACCCGCACAAGATGATAAAGGCAACCCTTAGAAATCAGCTTTTGGGTTTTAAGACAAGAAATGAATCTACCCTTGACCACCACATTACGACTTTCCTACTCAAGGACGGGCTCATTAAGGAATTGGAATTTAACCCTACGAGTTCTACAATCAATGGAAGCATAATATGCATGTAATCAATCAATCCCAAGAATTATATCAAAATTCACCATATCTAATTCAATAAAATCACATGGCAAGACTTTATGAAATACGAACATCGTGTAATTTCTATATACTCTTTTAGCAACAATGGATTCATCAACCGGGGTAGGAACTTTATAAGGTTCACATAATTATTCGGGACTTACATGAATCTTTTTGGAAACAAAAGGAGTAACGAAAGAAAGAGTAGCATCTGGATCTATCAATACATACACATCATAATCAAAAACCCTTAAAATACTGGTAACTACATCGGGCACACCCTCCACTCTTTGCCTTCCTTGGAGTGCGTAAAACCTATTTTGCCTTAGAGCACCTCCTTGTTGGCCTCTCGTTGCCCTTTGACCCGCATTAACACCTTCGCCTTCACGACAACCATCTCTACTTTTGTTTTGAGCATGAGGACAGTCAATAACCTTGTGACCCATTTCACCACAACCAAAGAAAGCATAAAGTTCTTCAAATATGGGCCAACATGGTTTTTCCCTCACTTTTGGCACTTAGGATTAGACCCTCCGCCATTACCACACTGGAATCTTGGGTTGTCATTAGCAAATCTCTTGTTAAGAGCATTGGAAAACCCTTGGCCTTAGAACTTGTATCCTTGAGAAAATAGGCCAAACTTAGAGCCTTGGAACCCACCCTCAAATCGAGCTCTCTTGGACTCACCACTTCTTCTCTTTCAAAGATTTTCCCTCTCTAGTTGCTTGGCATATGTCATGAGCCAAGACAAATCCATATCACTCACTAGCGTGATAGTACAACACTCTTTATTAACCAAGTCAGACACTCTCAACATAAATTTGTTCATTCTAGCTCTAGGGTTGGCCACCAAATGTGGAGCATAATTGGAAAGCTTGTTGAACTTGAGAGAGTACTCCCTCATACTCATGGAACCTTGCTTAAGGTTCATAAACTCCATCATCATAGCCTCTCTTAGCTTGATAGGAAAGAACCAGTTGAGGAATGCAACTTTGAACTCCTCCCAATTTCCATTGAGCGAACCAAATTTGGGCCACACCTTTGAGTTTGTTGGCTGCTAACTCAATTTTCTCCTCCAAATGGACCCCCATGATAAATACCACCTTATACACCTCATCGATGAACTCCTAGGGATCCTCATCCACCTTGGACCTATGGAACTTCGGTGGATTCATTCTTGTGAAATCCTTCACCCTTGAGGCCAGAGTAGGAGCATGAGGGCCTTGGGCCCATTGGTTCATTTGGTTGGTCATAGCACGGGTTAACATTGTGATAGCGTCCCAGAATTCATTAGGCTACCCCTCCATATTGAGGATCTTGAGGAATGGGCGGGGTCGATTGCTCCTCATGAGTATGGGCTCACCTTAGTCTTCCCCTTGGTATCGGCATGATCTAGAAGAACAAAGAGCATTTGTTAGGATACAAGCCTTATACTCACACCTAAAGCATGATATAGACCATGAAGAAGTGAAACATTTCCTAAATGCCTCCTAGCCTCCCATTCATAGTTGTGGTGCGCTTCACAACCATCGATAAGAATTTAATAGATGCAGTGTGTTGGATTTTCGAGGACCATTAATAACTTAGTGCTCTGATACCAAGTTTGTCACGACCCAAGGCTAGGGCCTAGATGTCAGACGGTGAATGGGAACCCAAAGGGACCCCAAACAAGCCTCTTATAATCACACATCTTTGGTCACATAAGCAAAATTAGCATTTCAAGATAAAATAAAAATGGAAGCGGAACTACGGGAATTCTTTAATAATCACAAAAGCAATAAAGAGTCAAGCTAATAGCACAAATACATCATAGTATCCTACAATACTCTATCTTGGGATGGAGTGGAGGCCGAGACATTTTTCGGGTTCACCCTTATAATTATAAGTGTTCAAAATAAAGAAGTCTCAACATAGCAAGAATAACATAGATATTGTCCTCGAACTTGAGGACTCACCAATGCTTTTCTCCAAATTACAGAGCTAGCCACGTGGAGAAAGATGATCAAAAGGAGCTCCGGTCCCTACATGGTAATATCATGCAGGCATAGAGTATGTGTTAGTACGTTTAAATGTACTAAGTATACGGGGTGCAATCCAACAAAGACATAAGCCAACATATTCAAAGTGCATAATCATAAGCAATGGATATATCATCTCAATATGACATGCATGATCAATGCTTGTAGTAAAACATGCTTGAAAGTCATTCAACTTACATAATATGCCATATATATGTAGGAAGAGACCTTAACCGACATGAGTAAGACCAAGCGAACTACAACTTGGAATCTCGATGATTACCCCTCACCGGTAAAAAGGTAGGCTACTTGCCAATGTAAACCATACTTCACCTTATGGGAACATGACCCATTTCATATGAAGTAACCCTCTTTATGGGAACATGACCTATTTCGGAAAGGATTTCATGATAAAGTACACTAGATGCATCCACTACTATAGCAATGGTAAATAATCATAATCCTGTGGAAGCACATAGCTTTAGGAAAGAAGTATGGACCCTTAAAGATAGTCCATGCCAACATCCAATACATCGGTGCTAAGTCTAGTCCCACAAAATACTTGAAATAGTCATACTTTAATCATAACATGAATAGCTTGTCAGAATATGACTTTAGTAGCTCATAAACATGCTTGACCTCTACTAGTGAGTCTAACTTGAACATGAGAATAGATTATAATCATATATGAACCCTTGGTTTAACATAAATAGCTCCTAAGAGGTAAAAATCTTGAAAAAGGGCTTAACTTGATACTTGTAAAATCATAGATACTTTGCATGAATTCAATACATGCTTGAAATCCCTTAATCATCATGAAGTTATTTGACTTGTAAATCATATAATATATCATCAATAACTTGAGATTCTTATCATGTCATTTTATCAAACATATGGTGGGTTCATGATACTTGTTCAAAATCATGCAACTCAATGCAAATCATCCACCAACATGTAGTAAAACCCTTATGTAGGGTACCTTGAAATCCATCACAAAAGCTCATGATAAATTCATAGTTTCATAGCTCAAAACATGCATAGTCTCAATAGAGAAAATTAATTCATTGAATAAACTTGAAATAGATATTCATGCATAATCAATCAATACTTGATAAAATTCCAACATCATTTATGTTTATATTTCATACTAAGAGATACCCATAGGTAATACAACTTGTAAACATATAATTTTCATAAAAAGGGAAGGTTGGGCTCCATGGGTGAAAGGACCCTTGGATGAAGACCCACATACCTTAAACCTTGAATTCCTTAAGGTGAACTTAAAGTAGAATTAGAGCTTGAAATGAGTCTTTGAGTTCAAAAATTGAACTTGGAATCCTTAGATTTGAACGAGAGAATTGATAGATTCTTAGAGAGGTTAAAGAGAGGGTTTTGTGTGTTATAAAGTATAAAAAATGGCTAAGTATGGGTGATTTCATGTCTAAGTAGGCATGGGGATACAACCTTAATGCCCTTGGACAAATTTAAAAAACCAAAAAAAATAATACACTAGTCCGCGGACAGCAAAATACACTAGTTCGCAACCCTGGCCCTTCGTGGCCAGGGTGCGGACAAACATTGGAATTCAAAAAATTAGCAAAAATTATTTTTTGCTAGAGTCTTCTCAAATCAGGGTTATACTCATTTCCCGCTCAATTTTTGCCCCCTGATTAAGAATATGAAGTCAAAATTTTGAAATCAAGTACGGATTTTGAGATATATGGAAATTACGATCATAGGGCATTCCAAAGCACATGAGGGGTGTTTTAATAACAACAAGCATCAACACATAGAAGGGGATAAGGAATAAGGGAAGTCTCCAAGAATTACTTAAACATAGTTGGAGTCTAGCTCGTACCATACATATCCATATCCAACAACACATCTAATATGAGTAGAACGAGGACTGATACATCTTTCGGGCTTACCCTCAAAAGATAAAAATTCATAAATAGAAAAGTCTTAACAAAAGCATGAAAGTAAGTGGCTATTGTCCCTGAAATGGAGGACTCACCAATAGCAATCTTCAATCGAACCATCTAACCTCGTGGAGGAGGAGGATGAATAGGAGCTCTGGTCCCTATATGGTTAGATCTTGCTGGCAAAAGTATGCATTAGTACTTAGAATGTACTAAGTATGTTGGGTACAATGCAATAAGGAACATAAGCCATGATTAAACAATATGCGTAATCATAATCAATGGAGATAGGCTCAATATGACATGAATGATCAATACCTAACAGAACATTCATGTAGAATCATCAAGTCACATGACATAAAATAAATAGATGGGAAGAGACCATAACCGACATGCAAGACCAAGCAAGCTACTACTTGGAATCCTAATATTTACTCCACATCGGAAAAGAAGTGATCTGGTTTGCCAAGGTAAACCAATCACTCACCTTACAACGTAGCCTTTTAGGAAAGTGTAAACATATATACCTACCTTATGGCATGGCTTTTTCAGTAGGTTTCATATGATATCCCTACCTTACGATATTTCCTTTTTGGTAGCTACAAGCCCATATAGGGAATCAACATCACAACCTATGGTGGCACATAGTTTAAGGACAATGGCTACCAACTAAGGTCCTCTTGGTTCTAGGTCAACAATCTCACAGAATAGTCCATTCATATACTAAATCGTATCTTACATAATTCATAACATTTGTAGGATCTTATGAGTGACTCATCAAAATGCTACATCATGATTTCAAGGGATAAGGCTTCATATCATTCATAATGTTCATAACGTACTCCTGAGCTCATAGCATACTTGTTAGCCCCTTTTATATTCAGAACATGCATAATTTACATATCATACCATAAGGCTTTCATCACATAAGAAGCATGACTCACAACCTTAATGAAATCATAGTGGGTGTATGTACATGTGCATGAAATCGTGCAAAGAATAAATGACATGGGAGGAGTAAAATAAAATCATTTGAGCATTATTCAAGTAACCCACCAACAAAGTAAAACTTGATTAGGGCATCATTATACCCTCATGAAAATCATAAATTTCACCTGAAATCACATTGTATAATAGTGTACATGGACAAAATATCATAGATTTCTTCACAATATCATCATATAAAAGAGTTCATGAAATTACCACATGTTACCATGACTTAAAAATAGGTGGAAAGGAAGAATGGTTGAGATTTGTGAAGGAAAAGTCTCCACAAATCAAAATCCACGTACCTTGGTACGATTGGAGATGGAAATCTTATTGGAGAATGATGAAAATCTAAAACCCTAGCTTGGACTCTTTTGTTGAAGGTCTTGGGGAAGCTTAGGAGTATTTGGAGGAATTTAGACTTAGGATATCTTAGAATGAGTGAGAATGAGGTAGGTTAGTATTATATAATGTTGGAAAGGCTTATTAGGGGCTCAAACAATGTAGCATAGGCTTAGAATATTAGAAAATGTCGAATATGTCCCTACTAAAAGCCTGACAGACCAAACCGCGAGACCTAGATTACGAGCCGTGGTCTAGTCCACGGTCGTGGAAAGGGGTCTCATCCTGTTAACTTTTTGGACTCTCAGAAATCTTCTCTGAAACTCATACCATGACACAATATATGACCCATCAACCAAATCACAATCCATCCTATTTGTTTGTACATCAACTTCAGAAAACTAGCATTCCTAACGAGTCTAACCACCATTCCATGAGCACAAGTTAGGGCTCATGGAACCACCTACAACTAGTGATTATCTTCGTGCATTGATGGCCCTCTTAACTTGAGCTACTGAAATTACACCCTCGAATCCATGAAACTCAAGTATGGCCACATATACCTTTTTATGGGTCATATACCCCTTCGTGAACCGTCTCACACTTAGAAAAATTCCCAGACTTGACCTCTTTTGCACTTTCATACCTCCCAGCATGTGGAGCCTTACATCAACAACCTACATAATACTTAATTCATATTCACAGACGTAATATGCATAGTCTTATATATCATAATATCATCATAGAGTAGCTCATCAAATTCATAGCTCATAGCATCAAAAAAAGGACTTCATATCATTCATAACTTTCATAACATTCTCATGAACTCATAGCATGCTTATTAGCCTTTCAACATTCACGATACTCATAACTTAGCTGTCTTGACATAAGGCTTTCATCATCGTAAGAAGTTTGTCACATAACTTGAGTCAAAACATGGTAAGTATATTCATATGAGATTAAGATCATGCAATTCAAGAGTATAGAACGTGAGGAGAGTAAAACGGTGTCATTTACGAATCATTCAAAACAACCCACTATCATAGTAGTTGTAACACCCCACACCTTACCATATTAATACTATGCAAATGAAATATGATATGATTTGTTTAAACTAGCGCAAGTTTTCAAAAGTGTTTGAACCTCGCGTCAATGGGCTATATGTGCAACTAGCGCTTAAGAGGGTCAAGTGTATACATGTTTTGTGACAAAATGAGGAGATTACGGACTTAAAATAAAGTGAGAGAATAGAGGTGCTTATAGGACTTAGGAAGCAAGAAGGTGAGTCAGCTACTTTCTTAGCTCAAAATTGCTAACTAAATGGAGACGAGACCGAGCGTCGAAATTATCCAAGTTTGATTACGAATAAAGTCGGTGTTAATGGTCTAACTTTGGCCCATGTTTTAACAGCATAAATGGACTATATGTTTAGCCCAAGATAAGTATTAAAAAGGGCCCAAAGATAATGCAAAACACTTAGCAAATTGGGCCCAAACCAAGAAGAGCAAAATCTGAAAATTTTGGCAGCCCAAGTCCATCAAGTTGGTGCTCCAAAAAGGCCCAACTTTGAGGGCCAAGATGGTGGGTAAGCTAATTGATAGTGTGTGTCTTATTCTGGTCAAGAGGTCAAGAGAAGGTCGGCCTAATCCCTCTATAAAAATAGGCCTAAAGCAGCTCCCACAATTCACTATCATTTTGAACACAAAAAAGTCAGACTGCTCTCTCTATTTTCTCTCAACTTTTCTCAACTTTGTGGAGCTGCCAAATGACTTCTTTAGGGTTCTTAAGGAGACTCTAAACCTTGAAGTCAAAGGTAAGTACTTATGGTTGTGTTTTTAGTAGATTTTTATCATGAGGAACAAGAGATAGATGCTGGCTGCGCTGCTGAAATTTGTTGGACAGATTCTGCGCAGTAAGTTGTTGCACCTCTTCTTTTTTGTTTTGGTGATTTCTCTATGATTTTTAAGTTGTATCATGAATAAAAATTGGTATTATTGACATGGTATGAGTTATAGACATTATACTAAGGTTGCTGCCATGGTTTTACTATCAAAAAAAAGAAGTATTTGTTAGTATGATTGTGCTGGAATTTCTGGACAGATTGTGCATTTGGGATTCTTGTGTACTTTTCTTGTTAATTAATAGGATTTTCTCTAGTTGGCTGGCTTTATAATATATTATTACTTAGTTATGAAACAAATAATGGTTTTACAGTACTATAAAAAGGCTGGTTAACTACTGTTACAGTCCACAAAAGCGAGTCATTATACGATATCGCAATTATGTGTTTCGTATGAACTTGTGGACTGTTGAAGAGCAAGTTGTTGCTTCATGTCCTTAATAACTGATTTGTGACTGCTCTGAGACAAGTTTATAGCTATATATATATGTAAATGTTGCTGGAATAGGTTGGTTAAAGTTAGAATAGGTATGGGGTTGTCGACGTCGAAATGTAGCGAAAGAAAGGTAACGTTATGCTGCCCGATTTTAGATTGCGTGGAATTGTGATGTGCTATGTTTTGTGGGCTGTTGTAACACTAGTATGTCATTAGGACAGGCCACACATTATGTGTATAAGTGAATGTGCACTAGGGAATACGATTAGAGGCAAAATGGTTGAAATAATACGCTATGATTCGTAATTGTCCGCTTGCTGCCCATATGTTATTTTGTTAGGTAATTAGGCTACCAAAGGGTGTTTATTGGATTCTAATGCTAGTTTTATCACCTACTATGTTGTAGATAAGTATTTGAAGGAAGGTAAGGTTATTTCGAGTTAGTAATGAGGTCATCCAAAGAGGTATGTAAGGTTATTTGAATTTGTATCATTTGGCATGAAACATAGATCCTTCCTCGGCACACAAAGGCACTTACCAACTCTGGCATAACTATTAACTGTGTCTCCACTCTTGTACATGTTCGTATGATTCCATACATAGTCACTTTCAAACCTGGTTACATACATGAATACCAATGTACATGGTTTCTTGTTGCCAAATAAAGTTCACAAGTTTTACCATTTAAGATGCATTTCATTGTTTATCCAATGTACTCCTTTACTTGTCATATTATCTTGTATAAATGTCTACATGTCATATGTTACATATACAGTTTTACAGTTCCAATATTATGGCCACCAAAAGAATCATCTCAAAGATAATTGAAAGATAAAGTATACAGTTCTGGTAGGTGGTAGCCCCGAGGGGTTGAGTATAACCTAGCCAGGGGACGATCCTATCAAGGGGGGTAGCCCGAGGGGCTAAGTATAACCTAGCCAGGAACGAACCCGATACAGTTTACCATTGATCAGTTAGTTATATGCTTACAGTTGTGCACAGATTTTACAGTACAGATGATACAGTAAAGGTAAAGTAATGTAAAAGATGTAAAGTACATGATTTCACAGTATAACTAAGGGTGGCCCCTGATCTTCTACAGATGCATGATTTCATTAAGTTGTTACATTATATACAGTATATCTTGTCTTACATACTCAGTACATTATCTCGTACTGACGTCCCTTACGGGGGACCTGCATTTCATGTTGTAGGTACAGGTGCTAGTAAATCTCCCCAATAGGAGTACAGGATATTCAGCTACTGTCATCAAGCTCCAGGTTGCTTCGAGGCTTTGTATATGTCTAGAGCTTATGTTTATATTGTATAGTTGGTTGAGGAGGGGCCTTCCCGACCCTTTTCAAATATTTTTCTTTATTTAGAGGGTTTGTAGACTATGTAAAGTAAAAGTGAAGTCGTGTCTCGTACTTTAGACACCGTGGCCCTAACGGCCTAGTCATATGCATTTCCTTTTGGCTTATTATTACTGTTTATCTACTTTAAGGTAGTATAAATGTACAAACCCCTCATAATACGTATAGTAAGCGCATAGTTCAAGTTGGTTCTCCCGGGCCTTATCGGCAATGGGTGCCGATCCGCCCTACGGGACTTTGGGGCGTGACAGAAGTGGTATCAGAGCGGGTCATCTTAGGGAGTCTACAAAGCCATGTCTATGTAGAATCTTGTTTATCGATGTGTTGTGCACCACATTTATAAGCAAGAGGCTACTTGGCATTTAGGAGTT
>JAABOM020019293.1:0-18604 GCA_011800125.2 Solanum clarkiae
TTAATTGTGCTTTCCTTGATCCAAAGGTTCATCGAAAAACAATCTATTCACGTTTATTAAGTAAGGATAAAACTATGCATATGTGATTCTTTTAGAAATTTGTCTTTTAAAAATTTCACTGAATATATTGATGTTAGTATTATCGATTCAATTTCTCTTAGTGGTCAAAATTATGATAAATTAATTACATATACATCTCACTAGGGATACAAGTGTAGGATTTTATAGTATATCAAGCGTAAGTATTTGATTCAAAGCTTAACGTATAGTCAGTTTCTTAAAACTTATTAGGATTACAATTAAATATTAAATCTAAGCTTTATTTCAATTGAATACTTTGTACTAATAGTATTCCAATTAGACTTTTTTTAAAAATTTTAATTTTTTTATTTGTATTTTCATCCATAATTAAGTAGTTAAGTTAATTACATAAAATATATCATTTCCTTTAATTTTACCATTTATCTCAATAAGCTGTAAAATTCAATATTTTCTACTTGAAATTGATGTGTATAACTTAAATAACACCACATACAACATATCCAATATAGTTCAAAAAAGTGAGGTCTGAACTCTTGAAAATGATACTTAAGGTATAACTTAATAATATGAGTTTATGACTGACTATTACATAATTTGTAGGGTGACTAACCCTTTTTTTAAAAGAGAATAAAGAGGTTTTTTTCTTCTTTAAAAAAAAAAAATCAAAGCCCATTTCTAGTTTCTTTTTAAATAAAAAAGCTATTAATTAAATGTGACTTGCAATCAAATCTTGCAAGTTGTAAGAAATTATTATTTTAAACACGCATACGCGATATTCCACTTGATTGCGGCTTTTACTCTGATTTAGCAGGCCATATAAACATCACATGGCCCAAAGAATTCTTAGCAATCTTTAGTTTCACATTGTTATTTATTTTTAAATATCCATATCTCCTATCATAAATGTTACTACGTCGCATATAAGGTAAGGAAATTCATAGCTAGAGAATACAGTGAGCAAAAATAAAGGATTTGCGGGCTAAATGCCTAAATCTAATGGTTATACTAAAATTAAATGTATTAAGAGGACAGATGAAAAGATTGTTGTAATGCATTCCATATACATTTGCAAATTGAAATAAATTAAATTCATAAATTGGTTCCGGAATTCAGGTTGACATTGCTATCGCCTATATGTAGCAAGGTTACTACACACTTCTCAATTCCCCATTAGTACCTTTTTTAGGAATACTTTCTGGGTTCTTTCCTGGTATTTGCCTTCATAATTGTTAGTACGGCTGTATATAGGTAGGTTTAGTTTGATTTTTTATTAATTAACAAACAAATTAATTGTATTGATTTATTAAATTTATAAATTAAATCAAATCAAAATAACATAGCGTTAGTATCTTTAGTTTCGATTTAGTCAAATTTTTGGATTTTTTTCATTTTTTTTATTGTCTCAATTTATTTTACAATTACATTGTGATTGAAAAAGAGATCAATTGAAGAAGTTGTTCCCTTGATCATGTGATCCAATTTAGCACTTGAAGTTCTCAGTTGAAGGTTGTTTCCTTGATTGTGTAATTGTATTGCTTAATGACCAGGGCCAACTCAAGGTGAAGCAAGTCAAGAGACTGCTTTAGGCCCAAAAACTTTTGGGGATCAATTTTAGATAATAATGTAGTTGGTGTAGTAGATAAATATTTTTTATTTAAATTGTATTCAGTATTTTAGAGTAAGAAAGTAAAGTATATATAGTTTTTTACTTAAAAAAGAGAAATTATTTTCTTGACATTAATTGATGTGACCATTTGAACTATGAATTGAAAAGGTTGATGTAAATATATTTTATTTTTTTGATCTAATACTTATCTATAACTAACTCTTAAATTTTCTTTTTTTGATTTGTTAATAATTTAAAGAATTAAAATCTGACTGTTCTTTAGATTTTTTTTCACATTTTAAGTATTACGACAATTACATTAAAGTGGCAAAATATTATATTTGATATTAGATTTTCAACTTCTTTAAATGTAAAATTATCCTTTTTTTCATTAAAAATTATTATTTTAAAATATTTCTATTTTACGAATATATCTTGACTATATTATCAATTGAAAAAAAATGTAATCACACAAAAAGTTTTTTAAAAAAATTAAAATAATTATATCAAATTTTCTTTTAAGGCCTTGAATTAATTTTTGACTTTAGGCCACGAATTTTCTTGAGCCGCGTTAATGACATTTTCAAGACACTAGAATAAATAAAATAAAATAAACAAAATGTACAATGACATCTTCAAGATATTGTTTTAGGAAAAAATATCATAAACTCCTAAAGAGACGCAAGACATGTCAAATTTTTTAGTCATACTACAAGCCCAAATATGAAATGATATATCTAAACTTCAAAAGTTATAAAATAATTTTAAATACTTATAAAGTATAGTATAATTTTTTTGTGTGTGTATAAAAAAATTAAAATTATATATGTATTATGTTTGTTTGGTTTGGATGCAATTTGACTTTTTTTTTCTGTTAAGACCAAACAAAATCAACAATGATCCGTGTATTTTTTTTAATGGCAAACCAACTAAATCAAACCATAAATCAATTTTTTCTTTTTTAGTTTGACTTGGTTCATCAGTTCTATTTGACTTGATGATTTGACTTGTGTGCCCCTAATTGTAAGAATATATCGCAAAGCAAAAGAAATGATTTGTATATATATTTTTTAATTACAACAAGAATCGTGAACTTACCATAGGGATAGAGTAGGGGCGACAAAGGGTCATGTCACTAAAGCGAGGGATGTAGCCCCCAAAATTTGGGAGCTCCAATTATTTTTAATCTGATGTTTGATATGTTGGCATTAGAAGACATATTTGATGCTTTTAACTATGATTAAATACTAATTCTTAAGCAATAATGTCGTTTAATGAATTTCTACTGTCACTGAAAAGAAATCATACCACAAGGAAATAGAAGCAAAATGAAACTAAGTGTAGGCTAAAGTATAACACTGATGGGAGCCATGGCCGACCATCATATATCCAATGGGCCGTCAGGTACATTTTCAATATGAACCAATATTATCATCGAAAAGAGGAATATGATGATCCATTCAACGGGCTATCAAACAAACCATCGGCAAGAGTCATCCTACAAAGCTACTAATATGGGATGGCTGTGCAAGTAATGGACCATCACATTTGTAATTGTAACACCTAAAAAATTTCTAAACTAAGATTTGAAGTTCCTCTTATGCGTATGGGATCATATCGAGCGATTCTAACATTGCATATATATGCTAAGTGTCACAATCCAAGTGTAGGATCTAGTTATGAGACTGCGAATGAGACACCCGTAGGCATCTTACCCAAGTTATATCAGCATATCAAGCATTCATAGGAACAAACTCATTTATTTTGTAGAAATAACGGGATAGGATCTGTTGGGACATCATTTAAGCAAAAAATAAACATGTCAAACATACATTATTATCCATAAATATATCATCTAGAATGTGAGTAAAAGGGAACGGTAAACGGCCAATTTCCCTCGAATAGAAAAGATTCTCAATTTGAACATAGGAAGTAACTTTCTCCAATTTAAAAAGCCAAATATATATATCATGTCTAAAAAATACATAGCATGAAAGAAAAATAAGTACAGTCCGAACTAAGCGTTCACCACAAAAAAACTAGCATGAAAGAAAAATAAGTGCAGTCCGAACTAAGGGTTCACCATAAAAAAACTAGTCTTGGAGCCTCGGAAGAATTAGCCACAAGTCAGGTAAGGAAAAGCGCAGGTCCTTATATGGTGACATCATGTAGGAAAATATGTGTTAGTACTTTTAGAGTGTACTAAGTATATGAGATGTAATGCAAGTATGAAACTGTAATGCCATCATTCATAAGTTAAAACTTTAATGCGTGGAACAGTAAAGGCAACACTAACATGAGCTTAAGCATGCTCAAGGAATAACGATCAATATGAATGAAAGTAATGCGCAAATGAAATACATGTGATAGAATAGACATATAAGACCATGTGGTTGCTGCATGAAATCCAACATAACCCTCCTATATTGGCATGGGGATTCCACTTTCCAGGTGAAACTCCGTCACATAGCATGCATCATCATATATCATAATTGGCCTATTTGGATCCACTAGCATAGCTTACAAGGACTCCTATGGTCGTACATAGTTAATGGGGAAAGTGTTGCTGCTAGGGTTCCCTTACTAAAAGTCACCTCATTGCCTCATGAGGTCCTAAGTCATCCCATGAAATTCTTTTGGACATAATTTCATACAAATAGTGAAACTTAGAAATATAAGTAGAAATCTGAAGAATAGCTCGAAACTTAAGGAACCACCAAGTGAGAATTGTCCTTTCATTTTGAGGACTATTATAAATATCATTTAGGGCATATTAACATGCATACAACTTTGACAACAGATCAACTTAAGCCTTTCTTTTATGCCCTACTTATCATCATATAACATACACGGATAGACTTCAAACTTAGTGGGTCAAATCATTAGTTGGAAAAAACTCATAAGTCATAAGAAACATGTATGATCATGAGTGTAGCATGCTTATTTATAACATTCATTAATAGTCCACTCATATTTATTCATAACTCAAATCATTGGAGTCAATATTACCAACTTAAAAAATATGAAAATACTTAGTGAAACATTAAATATTAACATTAAAGGCATAGTATAACATAAACATCATGAAATCATTATTAGCATGAATGGTGGTAATCAAGAAAATTAAAGAAGAGGTAAATACTTTCAATAAAGGACTTTGTGGGTGAAAGGAGACCTGCAAATCTACTCACATACCTTAGGTGTAAACTAAGAAGGAGGAATTTGTTGTTATGGAGGAGGAACTTTGAAACCCTAGCCTTCTTGCCTTGTTCTTGGAGAGAAAGATTGCTTTAGAAAATTTGAGAAATGGACGAATGAAAAAGAATGTGAATTCTAGGGCTTTAGGGTCTGCTTAGGGGCCTAAAGGATCACAAAACTGAAAAAGTTTAGAATTATGATTAATGGAAAGGAGAAAATGCCTTTCAATAAGTTATCGAACACTAACCACGAGACCCTAATTATAGGCCATGGATTGGACTATGAGTCGTGGTTCTCATCATCTTGCTTTCCTTTTCTAATCTTCAGAGACTAGTTACCATCAACCAAACCACAAAACCCCTATTCACAGGCCGTAGTTAATTCACGAGTCCTCGATAGCCCCATGAATTTTCTACACTTAGTGAAATATCCATACTCAGAGACATCATTCGCGAACACTGACCATGGACCGTAAACAAGACCATAGACCATCCTGTTGGTCGTAGGTTACCTTCCAAAAACTCCAAATTTCCTTTGTGCTTCTATGAGTTGTGGATGATCTTAGTGGATCACTTTATACTTAGCGAAATTCCATCTTTTTTAGGCCCTCACCCACGAGCTGTTTTTGCACCTTAGGCTATAATATGGGCTTCATGAAATGGATCGTGGACCATTTTTAGCCCATATTTTTTGAACTTACTTGGATCCTAACTTGAGGATCCTTACAATATCTCCCCCTTGGAAACATTCATAATCGAAGGTACTTAAATGCAGGCTCTAAAGAGTTAAATATCAGCTAACCACCTCACATGCATGCGAAAATGAATTCTAAACATCTTTTCATGAAATTTTCAAAATTCATACTTAAAATATGTCTCAAACAGCCCATAAACACGTAAATAAGTGTATGCATCATGCAAACGAAAATGGAAGAAATTGGAGGTTTCAGACAAGAATAACTTAATACCTTAGACTTGAATAGAGTGGAATTGATGGATAATGCTTCATCATGTTCGCTTTGTTGCGTCCTCAACTTGTTGATTTCTTCATAACACTTTAACAGATGCAACTTCTTTATTCCTTAGCTTTTCCACTTGCTGGTCTTGCCACAACCCGGACCTGAGGCCCAGGAGTGATATGGTGAATGGGAACCCAAGAGTCCCCAAACAGGCCTCAAAGTATCCATATTCACATCATCGATTTGGAAGCGTAAACGAAAAGTAAACACATAATTCTAAGGGATGGGAGAGTGAGACTAGGGACGGGAGAGTGAGACTTACGTTATTGGGATGTCATAGGGAATATGAGTAACATGGATCCACAAGGCACATAGGACAAAAATACTAAAGGGCAGGGTAAGTATGACTCACTCTATGGGGGCAATTCAGGACTTAGGATCTTTCACATCATATATATAATCATATCATGAAACTCATAACCAATTCACATAATGATAAACAATAGGTAGCCAAAGCTATAAGCATAACCTCCAATCACAACACTTAGCATATAATCATAAAGAAGTTTATAAGATGTCTAACAATGCCTTTAGTCATAAGATAGGACGGGGCCCGAGCTCACCCTCAAAGTAAATAACATAAATAAAATAACATAGGTACAGGAATGATGGTTTTTCCTTGGAAGATAGGACTCACCACAATAAGCAAATCTCAAAATCCAACCTAGACATCATACGGTGGATGAATGTAGTCCTCAGTCCCTACATGGTTAGATCATGTACGCAAAAGTATGCATTAGTACATTCAAATGTACTAAGTAAGAGGACATGCAATACATATGACTTACCAAACCTGCATTCAATGTTAGATGACAAGGATATATAATATAGAAAGATATATATTGCAAGAGATATAGTATACGATATGCCATGAAACCAATGATACATGAAATGCACAAATACTCATATATAGTGGGGATAGACTATAACCGACAAATCAAACTCATGCGAGCTATTACATGAATTAGTCCGATGAAGACCTCCTATTGGTAGGAGAAGATTACTCGCCAATGGTAATCTACATCACACCTTATGACCTAGTCATTTCAGTGGATAGGCACCTTCCTTATGACCCAATCATTACAGAAGGATTTTCAATATCGTATCATATCAAAATGAATAGCCATCCTTTACGACCCGATCATTTCGGTGATGGCTACCATTCCTATACTGACACATAGTTCAAGGAAAGAGAGAGGATCCTTGGGGATAGTCCTGACGACCCCAATCCATTGGTGCTAAGTCAAAACATCCCACAAGAATACTTATACATATATATGCTTTCAAAAGAGGCAATAGTCATTTCAAATCCTTTCAATGCACATTTAGGCTCAAAAGTTAAAGCATAATTCATAATTATGGTACTCAT
This sequence comes from Solanum clarkiae, assembly GCA_011800125.2. Classification (NCBI taxonomy): domain Eukaryota; kingdom Viridiplantae; phylum Streptophyta; class Magnoliopsida; order Solanales; family Solanaceae; genus Solanum; species Solanum clarkiae. The sequence continues at coordinate 7,234 of JAABOM020019293.1, forward strand.
GCATAAGAATAACTCATTCATTAAACAATATGGTGAAAGCACCCAATACGTTCAAAGAGCCAATAACAATAGACATTTATGTGATCACATTCTTGTCATACCTAATATCATATAAAAATCATATATACAAATATAATTGGGCTTAATCCACTTCATAATTTTCATACAATCTGATGTTCAGGAGTGCTTATGCTATGAATGAGATGAGAACAACATGGGTAATATAGATTAAAGCTTAAATCAATAATACATTATGAAATTAAAATAGAGAAATAAGTAAAATTCTCATTTAAATCATAATATAGATTACTCATGCATAAATCAAGATTTAAAGGGGACATGAACATTCATAACTTCATAACTTCAATTCAATTCATCATATTAGGACTTAAATCAACTTAAAATCAACAAATAAGCATATCCTATACTTAAATTGATTTATTAAATCATAATTCTTAAAACCCATATTTAAAGTAAGAAAAATTTCATGAAATTCAAGTGAAAAAAGTTTGGGTCTAGGGACCAAGAATTAATCCCATATACCTTAGCTAATGAAGGAGATTCAAGAAGACATTTGGTGAGGAAATAGCCCTTCCTTGATCCCCAAGCTTAAGTTCCCACTAGAGTTCTTTGAGAGAGACTTGAGAAAATTTTTAAATGTGAGGAATAAATTTGAATAAGAGGAATAAGGTTTAGGTCATTAGGAATGAAACGACCCCAAAAAGCGCCCAAGAATATGCCTCGGAAGTGCCTGAAATCGTAATTTCTATATATCTCAAAATCTGTGCATGACATCAAAAATCCGACTTTATATTCTTGTTCAGAGAGAAAAATTGAGTGGACAATGAGTCTAACCCCAATTTTAAAGAAACCGTATCAAAATTAAAAAATCTAAAGGGGCGATTTCCAGAAAAGATTTCGCGCCCTAGGCGCGATGCGCTAGGGGTGCGCCTCAGTGTTAAATTTGCTTAGTTTTTTTTATTCAGTCCAAGGCTTTTGAATCTTGGGCCTAAGTCTTTCCATACCTAAAAATACCTTTACTTAGCCATATTTCACCTTCAGATCATACAAGACATTCTCCAATACTCTCTCAAACAGTTAGCCAAATATTTCATCCAAATTCAAGTGTCCCAAACTCATTCCGGATCTCAATAAATTCATTCAAGCTTCAAGCTCTCATTCAAATCTAAGTTAAGCTTATTCATGTCGTTTAAGATCATCGTGGGTCCCCTATATTAAGTCAAGTTCAAAGGAATTTTCGTTGGCTAAGTTTTACACAAGTACCGGTAGGAAGGTCAATTTTAAAGGGGTATATCTCTTAGTTCACAAAGAACTGGGTGGACCACGACCTACCAAATTAAATCTCTTTGAATTATTTTTCCATCACACTTGGTTTCGCCTTATTTAGAGTTCAGATGAAGAAATTATGCCCATTTTCGTAGAACTCATCTGTGCAGGGGTATATACAGATTTTTGCCAAATTTTGTTTCATTAATGGCATTCCGTAAATTTAGTTATTTATATTGGTCTTTTGGGGATTCCTATGCTATCTTAACACTTCCTAAAGACCTAAACCCTTTTCCTAAAGATTAAATTCACTCCTCCCAATTGGAATACGCTCTCAAATTCTTCCAAGAGCCTCTACCAAACCCCAATAAGAATTCAATGAAACTCAAGAACAAATTGTGGATTTCAAGACCCCATTCAAAGCTTCAAGTCTTTCTCAACTCAATTTCAAGGAATTTAAGGTTTAAAATATGTGGGTTTCATTCATGGGTTCCTTTAACCATGAAGTCTAGTCTTTCCTTTTGTGAAAATTACATGATTTCAAGTTGTATTTCTTGTGGATATCTATTATTTTTGAAATATGAGCATGAAATATGTTGAGATTTTATCAAATATTATTAATTATGCATAAATATCTAATTTGAATTTATACTATGAAGCGATCTTTGTCTATTGTGACTACACATGATTCAAGATATGAAATCTATGAAATATTGTGAAGTTTTGATATGATTCATAAGTTACCCATGATAGAATTTTACCATGATGTTGGTGGGATGATTTACATGATTTTAAGATGCATTAATTTCACTATTTCATGATCTATACTCTTGCATTTTACATGATTTGAACATATCCTCATATGTGCCCACCAAGTATTTGATAAAATGTCAAGCCAAGAATTCTCAAGTTATTTATATGTTTTGTAAGTCAAGTGACTTCATAATGAATATGGGCCATCAAGTATATAATGCATTCATGAAATTATCTATAATTATGCAAGTATAAAGCTAAACCCTTTTTCAAATATTATACCTCTTGTGAGTCTTTTGATGTTAATCCAAGGGTAATGTTTGATGATGATCTATTTTTATGTTTTGAAGTTGGGCTCACCATTAGAGGTCAAGGATGTTTAAGAGCTACTCGTGTCATGATTCTATGCTTCTAATATGTTATTAAAGTTATGATTATTTCAATTATTCTATGGGATTAGGCTTAGCATCGATGGATGAAAGGTTTTCTCTCATTCCTTGAACTATGTGCCACCATAGGACTATGTTATACCCTTGCAGTACTAGATCTACTCAGTACACTTTTCTCTTGAGGTTCTTCCCAAAATTGGGTCGTGTTCCCATAAGGTGAAGTTCTTAATAAAATTCTTTCTGAAATTGGGTCATGTTCATAAGGAAGGTTACTTCCTAAGAAATTGGATCATGTTCCCATAAGTTTGAAGTATGGTTTACCTTGGCAAGTAAACCACCTCTTTATCGGTGAGGGGTAATCATCGGGATTCCAAGTTATAGCTCACTTGGTCTTATTCTATGTCAGTTGAACTTCCCACACTAATATATATTATGTTCTATGTAAGATTAATGATTTGCAAAGCATGATTTACTTAAGCATTGATCATACATATCATATTGTTATTATGCTATCTATTACTTATCATTATGTATTTTGACTATGTTGCCTATCTCTTGTTGCATTGCATCCTACATACTTAGTACATTTAAAGGTACTAATGCATACTCTATGCCTACATGATATCACCATATAGGAACCGATGCTCCTATTGATTCTCCTCCAAGTGGCTAGAGAGATTGTCCAAGTTAGCTTTTGGTGAGTCCTTATGTCCGGGGACGATATCTATCTTTTTTCATGCTTATATTTAGATTACATCTTCTGTATTTGGATTACCTATTGTCATTATTAAGAGGGTGGGCCCAGTTACTTGTCTTGGCCCCCGTTAAGATCTATGTTTAGAGGTGTTATTGGACAAGTATGAAAGATGCTATGAGCTTTGACTCCCTTTGACTATTTTGAAGTTTTATGATATGAAAGATGTCCCTTAGCCCTGTGTTCCCATTTTACTATCTCTTATTATTGTTTTATTGCTTCCGTGAGTGCAATGATATGTTAAGAGGCTTAATTGGGATCCCTTCGGGTTCCTCATTCGCCGTGTCATGTCTAGACCCTAGGCTTGGATCGTGACAAGAAAGTCTTTAGGTAGCATAGAAAGTCACAAAAGACCCTTAGAATAATTCATAATTACGAAAATATCATTAATGAAACGAGTTGAAAAAATTGAAAAATGTCGCCTCGTAGAGGACTATATGGTCAGTAACATGTTATACGAACCATATACTTGTTTGTGATCCAACTCTTAGGATAATTCACTTGACGAAGGTCCAAACCGGTAATCCCATACTTAATAATTTTTCAGCGAAATCACTCCCGCGGAGGGCCACATGGGCCGTACAAGGCCACACGAGCCGTATGACTGCCCGTACCTGATGTTGCCCAAGTTACACCTCCTTTTTAGAGGATAAAACGGCCACTGTCAAGATATAAAACCTAAACAAGGTTAGGGTCGATCCCACAGGGAATATCTAGACTCATGAAAATTCACCAATATGCAATTCGAGTAATTAATCGACTCAATTCCCCAAAGGGGGGGTGTTATGCCGAAAAATGTCTTTTTTGAAAAGAAAAATAAAAAAATTAGTTAAAACTCAATTAATTTAAGAGAAGACCAATTTTTGAAATTCGAAAGAAAACAGAGTCGCCGCCTAATTTTGCGGATAATTAGGAAACCATTAAATATTTTAAAAGACCTAACAGAAAAATCTTTTAAAAATCCAGAGAACAGGTTCGGATTCATATTTTCACTTCGGGAAGGTTTTACACACTCGAAATGGCCGCTAACGTGCGTTTATCCGACGATTAAGAAGTTGACTAACTTTTGGTTTGACTCGAAAAGGTTGACTGATTTTGAAATTTTACTAAGTTTAAAAATTTGAACTAAAATGGTAAAATCATATTTTTATATTTTCCTTTTATTTTATTATTTTTATTGCAAAACTCTTTTCGGGATAAAATTAAATAAAAATAACATAAATGGTTTTGACTTGTCGGGGAATTTAATTAGATTGAAACCAAATAGAAAGCGAAATGTTAGCATCCAAACAAATATAAATATATAAACAAAAATAAATAAAAGAAGAGATTGAAGTGATTTTGGGCCTTTTATCCCGTTTAAATTCATGTCGCAACTTTTGGGCCTTTTCCTTATGTTGCTGTATATAAGCATGTATATCAGTTTGTATAGTGCAATTCTTGCTTTCCAGGATCTGTATGACAGCTTCTTTCTCTTGGGAATTGGGCTGACTCAAAAAAGAGGAAGTTTGAGCCTCCATGGCCCAAGGAATGCAGAATGGAGAGTCCAAAATGGGCTCGAGGCATTGTTCATGCAAAGAAATAAAATTAAGGATTAGTAAGAAACTCAAAAAATGGACATGCACAACAGTTTGTAATCTTAAGACTTGAAGTTTGAGAAATAAAAGGCAGTTACCAGCTGTAAATGAACTCAATAACCCTGTTATCTTGACTGTGTTTATAAAAGAGAGAGAGTCAACAGTTGAAGATCAAAAAACACAAGAGAACAATGGTTGAAACAATACAATAGCAGCCTCCTTATCATATAACACACCATCTCAAGCTAATACCTTCTCTTACGGAACTTGCACAAAATAAGGAAAAAGCTCCTCATTATAATATCAAATTTAGTCAACTTTAGAAAGATGGTCAAATTGACACCAAGGTGTATAGGGATATCTCATTAAAGCAAAAAGAAAGCTTGAAACAGAATAATAATTAATAGCTTAAGACCCCGACAAACTTAGAAACCAAAAGCTGGAATAATGACATGAGGATAGAGGGTGCATTCTTTGAACAAAGAGAGGGGCAAATAACAAACTTGAGGGTGAACCAACTCAGTAGCTTAGAGGTGAAGAGCATAACTAAATGGGATGAGACATATCAGTTGGGAAAAACAATAATTCACATAGAATAATCTAATCAGGTCCCACTGTGAAGCAATAAAATCAACAGCTATAACATGAGTTAAACCAATTGACATTGCTTTAGAGATGCGGGAAACAAAGGGACTACAACACGTGAAACCATAATCTACATATATACATAACAAAGCAAATCTTTACCAACCAAACTAAATGGCATTCTATGATCAACACAAGAGCCAGCCACCAAGTTATGAGTTCGACCTTCAAACAGCTAGTTCTTCATATAAAAATCCAAGAACAGGGAACTGGGACATACTTTCAATACTTTCAACCATTTCAAACGTAATAGAGACATGCATTACTATTTACGGCTAAAGGACTTCACATTTTAGGAAATATCCAGCAGAAACAAAGGGAAATATACTCAAGGACATACTAGGCTGGTAATTTTCAGAGAGGGTAAACTGACATCATCATAAAGAAACAAAACCATCATCAAACGAATTATAACGAGCTGAAATTTGAATATCACAACATATATTTGGGAAATAAAGTCATCTCAACACTGGTTTTAGATCTTAGCAACTTGTCAATGAATCAAGACAATAATAACAACACCTTTAACTAGTACCATTATAGGGCTCGACAAGACTGAGAACCATTCGAACATAATCAACAACAAACCACATCATCATCTAGCTCGAACAGAGCATTTTCAGTCAGAATTGAGCTAATGCAAGCATGAATAAACTCGAGACACCTTCAGTAATCACATTCAACCACATTGTATGAGACTCAAATAAAAAATGAGATTAGGATATTACCTTTGCCGGGGCAGCGAACTGGGACGACGACGAGCTCGACAGTGAACCACAACACTACAAGAATCCCGTCCACCCTTTATTCGACCAAGAACCTTCAATGTCTTTCGAAATCAGATGAGTTTTTTAGGAAAATCGATTCGAGGGTCTTTGAACCCTATCAGGCTCTGAATATTAACCATGACGGTGATAAATTCACTAAGTTTTCTAGGGTTTTTCAGGCTGAGAACTCTCTCCCAAAACAAAGAAGAAGAGGGGATTAAATAGACCCAAAATTAGGGCAAATTGAGGGGGAAAATGGATGAAGAACCGGCTGGATTTTGGGGATTTCAAAATCAAAAATTTGAATTTCAAATCTTGGAAATTAATGTGCCTCAACTTTTATCCATCAATTGTAGAATAAAGATCCTAAAGGTTAACAAAGAGAGAGATATTGGGGTTGAACGTTGAGGAGCAAAAGGAGAGTTGTTGGGTTGGTTTTGGTTTTCGGGTCGTCTTTTTTTTTTTTGAAGAAGAAGAACGGGAATGGGGAAAGGGAATTTAGGGATATTGGGAAAGAAGAAGAAGGAAAAGAATTACGGAATCAGGGGCGCGTGGCCCCACACGCATGTTAATTTTTTTTTAAAAAATGGTTTCAAGTCGTTAGAACAAAATAAAAGCTCGATGATTAATTTGACATCGTGGAGGGTAAACATTAGGTGTCAACAGCTGTCCCTTTCTTTGAATATGATCGATGAAAGAGATCGTGGACAAAGAAACTTGACTAACCCAATTTAGCCGACCACGTTTCATCTGCCAAAAATCTGAGTTTGAGAAGTTATGGCCGGACCCTGGGTTTGGGTTTCCTACATATCTCAGGTTGCATGAGAATTCAGGCCACTTGTAGTTCAAAACGCTTGATTTCACGCATGAATTTGAAAGAATTTAAAAGCCATCCCAATGTCGAATTATGGAGAGATTAGGATGCTTGGGATTGAGACTTTAGGAGTGAATGTTGGAATGCAGCCGAGTTTTCAAAATTGAGCCCGCCTACATATCCCTGGACTCAGGAATCAGGCTACTTGTAGTTCGACTCAATCGGTTGAAGAGGAAATTCCTTATACGGAGATGACCTCTGGTTCAAGAGGAGTGACAAAAAATTGAATTATGAAAAAGAGGCTTGCAACCTCTTAACCATAAATGTGGAGCTCTTCACATTCATAATTGAGAACTTGCATGGACATAATCTCCAAAATTCTTGGTATATTGTCACTCGGATTAGAAGATTGCCTTCGGTGAGGGTGGAGATTATCCAGAGGCAAAACTGAAAATGAACTAACTGACTCACAGGAATGCCCATATGCCTTCTGACAAGGGTGTGGTTAGATGGTGGTGGTAGTTACTTCTAGCTCATGTCCGAAAGGTTTGACACCCCTTTTCGGACTATGTTCCAGTTTGCTACTAAGAAAGAGTTCCGTGTTGTACTGCATCTTAGTTCATGACGTCCACACCTATGGTTTGTTTTGAGAGTTCATCCTTTTGGATGCTCTCAAAATGACTAAAACAAAATGTTAGTAAAAATATAATTTGAACTAGAGATCACATCTTTTACCATGTTCGATATTTGTCCTCCTCTTCGAAATGATAGATATCGAATCAATATGAGGCAACTATTATATGGTCTTTTCGGCAACTTGAAAAATAAGATAGCCTTATCGGCGATGATCATGTGGTGGCCTTCTCGGCAACTGGCAATAGAATAGCCTAGTCGGTGTAGGATATGTAATGACATAGTCGGCAATTGAAAATAAAATAGCTTTGCTGGCGATGCAACATCCTTGTCAGCTGTTGGGAATAAAATAGTCTGGTTCTGGAAGAATATGCAACGGCCTTGCCGGCTGTTGGGAATAAAATAGCTTTGTCGACAATAAATATGTAATGGCCCCATCGGCAGTTGGAAATAAAATAGCCTGGTTTTGCCTTCTCAGCAACTAGGAAATAACTCTCTGGGAACGGATTGAAAAATAAACTTGTTCTGGGATAAACTGAAAAATATACTGGTTCTGGCATAACTGGTAAATTGGCTCTGGCATAAACTGAAAAATAGAATAGCCTTATCGGCAATAATCACGCGATGGCCTTCTGGGCGACTGGAAATAAAATAGCCTTGGCGGCGCTGGATATATAATGACTTAGTCGGCAACTGGAATAAAACAGTCTTGTTAGTAAAGAATATGGAACGGCCTCGTCGATAGTTGGGAATAAAATAGCCCTATTGACGATGAATAAGCAGCGGCCCTATAAGTAGTTGGAAATAAAATAGCCTTGTTGGCGATGAATAAGCAACGACCCTGTCTGCAGTTTAAAATGGCATGGTCTTGTCGGTGATAAACATGCAACGACCCTGTTGGCAGTTGGAAATAAAATAGGCTGGTTCTGGATGAATATGCAACGGCCTTGTCGGCTGTTGAAATAACATAGTCTGGTTCTGGCAGCAACTGGAAAATAAACTAGTTCTTGCATAAACTGGAAAATAAACTGGCATCTGGCATAACTAGAAAATAAACTAGCATAAACTGAAAAATGAACTGACATCTGGCATAACTGGAAAATAAACTGGCATCTGTCATAAACTGGAAAATAAATTGGCATCTGGCATAACTGGAAAATAAACTGGCATAAACTGGAAAATAAACTGGCATCTGGCATAACTGAAAAATAAACTGGCATAAACTAAAAAATAAACTGGCATCTAGCATAACTGGAAAATAAGCTGGTATAAATTGGAAAATAAAATAGCATCTGGCATAACTGAAAAATAAACTGGCATCTAGCATAACTGAAAAATAAACTGGCATCTGGCATAACTGGAAAATAAACTGGCATCTGGCATAACTGAAAAATAAACTGGCATCTGGCATAATTGAAAAATAAACTGGCACAAACTAAAAAAAATAAAATAAAATAAACTGGCATATGGCATAACTGAAAAATAAACTGGCATCTGACATAACTGGAAAATAAACTGGCATCTAGCATAACTGAAAAATAAACTGGCATCTGGCATAACTGAAAAATAAACTGGCATCTGGTATAATAGGAAAATAAGCTAGTACAAATTAAAAAAAATAATAAACTGCCATCTGGCATAACTGAAAAATAAACTGGTATCTGGCATAATTGGATAGTAAAATAAACCTGACTCTCTTCGCGATGCATGAAATGTGATAAACTGCTAGGGAATTTGACTGAGACAAAACTATCTGCGCCTCAGCTTTCCTCTGGTAGATAAGATATGCGAAAATTTTTCTGCGTTCACAGAGAATTTCTTAGTTACCAAAAAAAATCAGTCTGGTGAATTACTGGAGACTTGAGCGAGACGGGATTGTTTGTGCCTCAACTATTCCTTTGTAGATAAGACCTGTAAAAATTTTTCCTGCATCCACAGAAAGTTTTTTAGTTTTAAAAATGAATTGATCTCTGATAAACTTGCTGGTAACCTGGGCGAGACAGAGCTATTTACGCCTCTGCTATCCTCTTGTAGATAAGACGCGCGAAAAATTCCCTTCATCCATAGAAAATTTCTTAGTTTCAAAATGAATTTGACAGATTATTGGCAACTTGAGTGCCTCAGCTGTTTTCTTGCGCAAGTTTTCCTGCATCCACAGAAATTTTCTTAGTTTTGACATGAATTGATCTGTGTTGATTTTTCGGCTGTCTGCTCCTCATCTTGTCCTCGGTGAATCACTTTGATATCCTACCCCTATTCGACTTTCGACATAGATTCCTTGATGTCACGATTGTCTTGGATGACTTTTAAATTTGTAACGATGCCCAGCAAAATTTTGAAGAAAACCTCAAAATTTCTGTCCAGTTTAGATGTTGACAGATAATTAGAACCACCTTAAGAATTTTTGAGATCTTTCACAAAAATTTTGTCCTAGCTGAAGTTTCACTGTACTCTAAACTTTAATTTGTTGTTCTCTGTTCAGAATTTTTGAGTTCCTTTTAAAAATTTTGTCCCAATTCCCTTTCTGGGAGTATGACCGAGCCGTTGTGGCGCCTATGTATCCTATTGAATCAGGAATCAGGTCAAATGTAGTTCCTTTGGATCTGTCATTTTTCTTTTTAGTGGTTTTAGTCAGCGGAGAGATCTTTATGGGCTCACGAATTTGGTGAGATAAGGATGATCAGCTAGCTTTTATCAACACAGATCAATTCTAGATTACCTATAAGAAGAATCACTCAAAAGCAAACAAGTTAGTTTCTTCAAATTAGCAGGTAATAGAAGGTAACACAGATATCAATAAGCACAAAATTGTTACTTTATTTGAGAGTAAACTAGCCCACAGGTACAAGGGCAGGACTTTGCCTAAATATTTTCGGATATAGTGGATCAAAAAATTGATTTGCGCCAAGCTCGGTTTTCTTGTATTCGACAATGTAGACTGGAGAAAGATAAGCTTCTGGACAGATACGAGAAAAATAATCTTCTGGATAAGCTTCTGAAAGATGGAAAAAATACGATTCTGGAGAAATAGGAAAAATACGCTTCTGGAAAGTTGGGGGAGAATACGCTTTTGGAAAGCTGGGAAAAATACATTTCTGGAAGCTCGGGGAGAATACGCTTTAGGAAAGCTGGGAAAATGCATTTCTGAAAGCTCGGGGAGAATACGCTTTAGGAAAGCTGGAAAAAATACATTTCTGGGAGCTCGGGGAGAATACACTTTAGGAAAGCTAGGGAAAATACGTTTCTGGGAGCTCGGGGAGAATACACTTTAGGAAAGCTGGAAGAAATATGCTTATGAAAGCTTGAGAAAATATGCTTCTGGAAAGCTGAAGAAAATAAGCTTCTGCAAAGATGGATAAAAAATAAGCTTCTGGAAAGATGGGGAAAATAATCTTCTGGAAAGATGGGGGTCGAGCCTAAGAGGCTGCCTACGTATCTCACAAAGGAGAATCAGACCTTACATAGTTCGGAATTGGAATAAAAATATTCTTCTTTTTAGAAGTAGGTTCAATTTTGAGAATTTTAAGAGTAGAGTTCGATTTTATTGAGAAACTTGAGACTCAAAGAGTATTTGGACGTAGTGACTTGATTTATATGCTTAAGGGAATCTAGAAACCTTCAAAAAGGAGTGGGCTAGCAGACTTCAGATAAATCAACATAATCACACAAACAATTATATCACATAAACAAATATTGCGTGCCCTAAACAGATATGTGACCCTTTTGTGCCAAGGGTAGGCCTAACGATTTGA
>JAABOM020019304.1:0-18601 GCA_011800125.2 Solanum clarkiae
CAATAACAACAGTATTGATTGCTATTAGTGTTTTTTTTTTTTTTTGCATAAACTTGGTGTGAATAGGGACAGATTGAATTTATATTGATATATTTTTTATGAATGCATTTTATATGAAATTGGTATAATACCTTACAATATATGATATTTTTAAACTTTGCATCAATTGTTTTTGTAAAAAATACACACTGCTACAGTAACAACAATAGTTGGTTGTTGTTAGTGTATTTGTTTCATAAAAATGGTGTGTATATAAACTTGTAACACCCCGTGAAATTATCAAAATGTCTCTAAAACATAATCGTACGCACAACGCGTCTTCCAAAGCTCCGATGGAAAATTCGAGATCTGATTTGCGATCAGCACAGAAAATTGAGCAAGAAGATGGTCTCGACCCGATTTAAGAGCAACCAGAGCAAAAAAATTTTTTCACTAATTAATTAAAAATTAGCGTTTGTCCGCGTCCTTGGTGCGATGTGGACAGAAGGCAAAGCAACACTTTGCTTTTTTTCATTTTTTGACGAGAGTTAGTTTTCCGAAAAATTTCACAAAATACACAGGTGCGCGTCCCCTCCGTGACATGCACCGATGTTCCAGTTTTAACTTTTTTTTTCTTTTATTTCGGAAAGGGAAATTTTGTCCTTTCTAGTATATTTTAATACCCGCAAAACGTATTTATAAAGGGTATTTCATACGAAAGGGTTTCAAAACCCATATTTTTCTAAGGCAAAACATACTTGCTGAGAGAGGAGAAGAAGAAAGGGTTAAGGGTTCCAAGTCTAGGTCATAGATTCTTGAAGGAAGTTGAGAATTCTCTAGTCCCAGGTATGTAAAGGCTACCCAAAAGCATGAGAATGTTCTTCCATGTGCCCCAATGTAGAGTTAGGATGCAAGATTGATAATTAGAGTCTTGAATAGTGATTTCTTGAAAGTTTTCTTGAATAATACCTTTAATTCTTGGATATTGTCTGTAATTCTTAAATATGTTCTTTAAATTATACTTTTATATCTTAAGTTGATGATCATCATGTTTAAAGTTTACTGTATACCTGCATTATTATGTGATTGTGATTTAACCCGTATAAATTCTCTCTGTAAAGACTTGAATAATGAACTTAGGGGGATGTCTGGAGCCTTGAGGGTCTGAATGTGATGTTCGACTGAGTCTGAGTCCTTAGGTGATGTGTGTTGATGATTGTGATAGCTGAAAACAGTATTGATAGAATTAGATGAATATATTCCCTTGAATTTGAAAGGATAGTCTTGCCCGTAGAGGTTGAGTGATGGAAATCCTTGATGAATTGATAGACTTATGAGCATGTTGAGTCCTGGGAGGAGTATTGAGCACCGAAAATGAGTAAAAGTGAGTCTCACTCTCACCCATTACATACGTGGCCAGTGTAGCAGAGGATTGGACCGCGAGAACGGATGTTTCCTTAGTCCTAAAAGAGGACTTACTATTATATACCCCTGATATACACCTTTTTACTCCGGCAAGGTAGTAGGCAGATGCTGCGATGACATTGCTTTGTTGTACCACCACCGGCTCATAGGTGGTTGGTGTAGGTCCAAGAGATTCCTAAATAGGTCTCCTGATGATAGAACTCTGATGTGATGTGATTGCTTGATGTTTTGATGGATAGTGAGGTGATAGAGCCCGGTCCTATACTCTGAGGTAAGGTTGAGTGGGTGATGAGTGATTGTTACATTGTTCCATTTACTTTAGCCCATTTTACATATAGTATATTCCACGTACTAATGCCCCTTTGGCGCTACATCATTTTATGATGTAGATTCTATAGATAGAGGACTTTAGCAGCCCAATCGTTGAGGTTTAGAGCTTGATTTCAGACCGTGGTGAGTTCTCCCCAGCATTTGGAGGATGATTATTATTTCTTTTTATATCAACATTTCTTTGATTGTGACAACCATGGCCTATCATGGTGCCTACTTAGATGTTAGCTATAGAGGTTTCGTAGACATAGACGGTTGATGAATAGTGTCGGCTTGTTCATTCATGTTTCCTTTCTTTGAGATATTTATTCATATTATCTTATGGTACCTTATTATTTATTGAACCTTCTAAATATGAATGGATGGAATGATGGCTGTGAGACTAGGTGGTTCGCTTGGGAACTAGCCATAGTCTTCGAGTGCCAGTCACGTCTAGGGTACACTCCCGGGGCATGACGAACTTGGTAGAATGGAGTTCGAGTGTCCTAAGGAGTCTATGAAGTCGTGTATAGTAGAGTCTTGTTTATGGGTATGTTGTGCACCATACTTCATAAACAGGAGGCTATAGGACATTAGGAACTGTTACCCTTCTTCTATGATCTGAGATCGTGCTTTAAAGTTTATCTTGTGGAATTCTACTTTTAAGTCATGTGTTTTATGCTTACAGAAAATGCCGCCCAAGAGAATTGCCGCTCAGAGAGATGCCCAGCTCCTGTTGCTGAGGACACCCAATTGGAGGCTCCGGTTCAGATTGAGACCAGGAGATGGGGACACCGCGCTAGGACTACTGAGGTTCATCAGGTGCCCCTTGCTCAGCCCCAGCCAACTCCCACAACTGAGGCAGAATTCAGTGGAGCCATCACTGTGCTGACTCAGTTGGTGGCCTCACAGGGGAATAGCAAAGGTTCTGGGGCCCCTTCTGGCTCACAGGAGCCCTCAGTGCCACCCGGCTCAGGGAATTTTTGAGGATGAATCCGCTACTGTATACAGGGTCGAATGTGGAGAAGGACCCACAGAATTTTATCGATGAGATGTATAAGGTTCTTAGGCTATGCATGCAAATGAGCTTAAAGGAGTGAAGCTTACGTCCTACCAGCTGAAGGACGTAGCTAATGTGTGGTACACCCAGTGGGAAGGGAGTAGAGGTGAGGATGTGGAGCCTTCCTCATGGGAGGATTTTGAAACCGCCTTCCTTGATCACTTCTTTCCTCAAAAGTTGAGGGAGTCAAAGGTAGAGGAGTTCATGAATCTAAAACAGGGAGGGATGACTGTGAAGGAGTATAGCCTTAAGTTCATCAAACTGTCAAGGTATGCCCCTGAGATGGTGAAAGATATGAGGCAGAGGATGAGGAGGTTTATATCTGGTCTGGCCAGACATGTGCAGAAAGAGTGTAAGGCTGATTTGCTTATTCCTAGTATGGACATCTCCAGACTCATGGTGTATGCCAAACAGACAAAGGTGGATAAGAAGAGAGATATAGAAGAGCATCTGAGCAAAAACATGAAATCAGTGAGATATGAGCCTAGCCTGCAGAGACAGAACAAGGTGACAAATCCTATTTCCAGAAGAGATCATCACACCCTGCACCATCTTCAGCAAATGCGCCCGTGCAGCCCAACAGGTATGATCAGAAATCTCAGAGTTATCAGAATTTCAGGACCCCGGACTCCCAATCTCAGGCCAGCATGACTCAGGTCCTGAGGGGAAAGCGATCTTATGGCACTTGTAGGAAACTCCATCTGGGTAGGTATCCTCTGGGCACGGATGCTTGTTTCCTATTGGGCAGGAGGGTCACTTCCAGTAGGAGTTTTCGAAGAGGAGACGAGGTGAAGAGAACAGTAGAGCACAGTCTTCCACAGCACCCCCAGCAAGTAACCAGCAAAGGGGTACTACTACAGGTACAGGAGGCGGGACAAACTGCCTTTATGCTATAGGTAATCGATGAGAGCAGGAGGCTATACCAGATGTTGTCATGGGTATGCTACAAGTTTTTCTTATGATTACTATGCATTACTTGACCTAGGTACCACTTTGTCTTTTGTGACCCCTTATGTGGCCAGTAAGTTTGGGATTCTTCCAGAGCGTTTGCTTGAGCCCTGTACTGTTTCTACTCCTACTCGTGAGTCTACCCTAGCTGGGAGGGTTTATAGGGATTGTGTAGTCTCTATTTATCATAGAGACACTTTAGCTAATTTGGTAGAGCTGGAGATGGTTGATTTTGATATAATCATGGGCATGGATTGGCTTCATGCATGTTATGCTTTTATTGACTGTAGAACCCGGATTGTTAAATTCCATTTTCCTAATGAGCCTGTCTTAGAGTGGAAAGGGAGTGTTGTTTCTCCTAAGGGTAAATTCATATCCTATATTAGAGTTAGAAAGTTGATTTCCAAGGGTTGTATTTACCACCTCGTGCGAGTGAAGTCTGATGATGTTGAGTCTCCTACTCTTGAGCTAGTCCTAGTAGTGAATGAGTTGCTCGAGGTCTTTCCTGATAATCTTCCTGGAGTCCCTCCTGACAGGGAGATTGACTTTGGGATTGATGTTCTTCCCGAGACCAAACATATCTCAATTTCACCTTATAGAATGGCCCCTGCAGAGTTGACATTATTGAAGGAACAATTGAAACACTTGTTAGAGAAAGGTTTCATAAGGCCCAATATCTCACCTTGGGGTGTCCGGTCTTATTCATGCGTAAGAAAGATGGGTCTTTGAGGATGTGTATAGACTACTGACAGTTGAACATGGTTACCATAAAGAATAAGTATCCTCTTCCCAGAATAGATGATCTCTTTCACCAGCTTCAAGGTGCTACTTGTTTCTCCAAGATAGACCTTAGATCAGGTTACCACCAGTTGAAAATGAGGGAAAGTGGTATCCCCAAGACATCTTTAGGATGCAGTATGGCCATTTCGAGTTCTTGGTCATGTCCTTCGGGTTGATAAATGTACCTGTGGCCTTTATGGATTTGATGAACAGGGTGTTAAGGCCATATCTTGACATGTTCGTGATCATGTTTATTAATGACATTCTAGTGTATTCAAGGAATGGAAAGGAGCATGCTCATCACCTTAGAGTGGTTTTGCAAATACTCAAAGACCATGAGTTATATGCGAAATTCTCCAAATGTGAGTTTTGGCTCAACTCAATGGCTTTCTTAGGCCATGTTATTTCGGGAGATGGTATTCGTGTTGATATGGAGAAGATTGAGGCAGTTAAGAACTGGCCAAGACCCACTTCTCCAACAAAAATAAGAAGTTTCTTAGGGTTGGTCGGGTACTACCGCAGATTTGTGGAGGGTTTCTCTTCTCTGTTAGCCCCGTTGACAAAGGTGACTCAGAAGAAGGCCAGGTTTCTGTGGTCTGAGGCATGTGAGAAAAGTTTTCAGAAGTTGATGACTAGATTAACTACGCACCGATTGACCTTGCAGAGACGGGTGACTTCATGATATACTGTGATGCATATAGAGTGGGATTTGGTTGTGTACTCATGCAGAGGGGGAAGATGATAGCTTACGCTTCCAGTCAGCTTAAAGTTCATGAGAATAATTATCCAACTTATGACCTTGAGTTGGCAGCAGTAGTGTTTGCACTTAAGATTTGGCGTGACTACTTGTACGGAGTACATGTGGACATGTTCACCGACCACAAAAGCTTGCAGTACGTGTTCATCCAGAAAGAACTCAACCTATGGAAGAGGAGATGACTGCAGTTGCTCAAAGATTATGACATGAGCATTCTATACCATCCAGGTAAGGCTAACATTATTGTTGATGCTCTTAGTAGGATATCTAAGGGTAGCACTGCCCATGTAGAGAAGAGGAAGAGAGAATTAGCCAAGGTAGTGCATAGATTGGCTCGATTAGGAGTGCAACTTGAAGAGAACAACGAAGGTGGGTTAATGATCAGAATGATTCTGCTTTATCCTTGGTGTCAGAGGTCAAAGAAAAACAAGATCAAGATCCTATCTTACTTCAATTGAAACAAGCGGTTCAAAAGCAGAATGTGATGGTTTTCTCCAAAAGGGGAGATGGGCTATTGAGGTATCAAGGGAGATTGTACGTACTCAATGTTGATGGTGTTTGAGACAGAATCATGGCCGAGGATCATAGCACGAGATATTCCATCCATCCTGGCTCCACCAAGATGTACCACGGCTTAAGGGAAGTCTATTAGTGGAATGGGATGAAGAAAGACATTGTTGAGTTTGTTTCCAAGTGTCCCAATTGTCAACAGGTAAAGGTTGAACATCAGAAACCATGTGATTTGGCACATACTTTTGAAATTCTAGAATGGAAGTGGGAGATGATCAACATGGACTTCATCACCGACTTACCAAGATCCAGGAAGCAGCATGATTCAATATGGGTGATTGTTGACAGAATGACTAAATCAGCCCACTTTTTGGCGATTAAGACAAATTACACAGCTGAGGAGTATGCCCGACTTTACATTCGTGATATTGTGAGGTTCCATAGGGTTTCCTTGTCTATCATCTCGGACATGGGAGCTCAATATACCTCTCAATTTTAGAGATCTTTTCAGAAGGGATTGGGTACAAAGGTGAATTTGAGCACCGCTTTTCACCCTTAGACAGACGGGCAGGCAGAGCGCACTATCCAGACTTTGGAGGATATGTTGAGAGCATGTGTTATTGGTTTCAAAGAAAATTGGGATGACCATTTACAGATGATTGAGTTCTTATAGAATAATAGTTATCCCGCTAGCATTCAGATGGCCCTGTATGAGGAATTATACGGGAGGAGATATAGATCTCCGATTAGCTGCTACGAGGTGGTTGAAGCTAAGTTCATTGGGTATGATCTCATACACCAGTCTATGGAGAAGGTGAAGGTCACTATGGAAAGGTTGAAGGCAACCCAAAGTCGCCGGAAATCATATACTGATGTGAGAAGAAGAGACTTGGAGTTCGAAGTAGATGATTGAGTATACTTGAAGGTGTCACCTATGAAGGGTGTCATGTGATTTGGTAACAAGGGGAAGCTGAGTTCCAGTTATATCAGATCATACCAGATCGTAAGGAGGATTGGGAAAGTCACTTATGAGTTAGACTTGCCTTCCGAGCTAGATGGAGTCCACCCAGTGTTCCACGTATCTATGCTGAAAAAGTGTTTGGGGGATCCAACCTTAGTGATTCCTGTGGAGAGTACGAGAGTTAAGGATAGCTTGTCATACGAGTAAATTCTAGTCCAGATCCTTAACCAACAAGTTCGTAAGCTGAGGAATAAAGAGATGCCGTCCGTTAAAGTCTTATGGAGGAATCAATTTGTTAAATAAGCTATGTGGGAAGCTGAGGAAGCGATGAAACTCAAATACTCACACCTATTCGTGCCAGATAATGATGATGTTGAAGGTAAATATTCTTATCCTTAACACTTTTGAATGTTTTCTTTCTTTGAGTTAATGCCTTTGCCTTATCCCATTCCCGAGGCTAAGACAAAGACAGATAGATGATGGATAGTGAGGATTCGAGAGTTCCCAAGTGAGGAATGAGGTGAGATTTGAGGTTACTCGTGTATATATTTTATCCTTACTCATCATTCGAGGTCGAATGATCCCAAGGGGGAGATAATGTAACACCCCGTGAAATTATCAAAATACCCCTAAAACATAATTATGTGCATAACACGTCTTCCAAAGCTCTGATGGAAAATTCAAGACATAATTTGCGATCAGCATGAAAAATTGAGTCAGAAAATTGTCTCGATCTGATTTAAGAGCAATCGGAGTGAAAAATAATTTTTTCTAATTAATTGAAAAATAGTGTCTGTCTGCGTCTTGGCGCGACGCGGACAAAACACAGAGCAACACTTTGCTTTTTTTTCATTTTTTGACGAGAGTTAGTTTTTCGGAAAATTTCACAAAATACAAAGGTGCGCGCACTCTTCGCGACGTGCACCAGTGTACCAGTTTTAACTTTAATTTTCTTTTATTTTGGGAAGGGCAATTTTGTCCTTCCTAGTATATTTTAATACCTCCAAAACGTATTTTTAAAGGGTATCTCATACAAAAGGGTTTCAAAATTCATATTTTTCTAAGGCAAAATGTACTTTCTGAGAGAGGAGGAGAAGAAAGGGTTAAGGGTTCTAAGTCCTGTTCATAGATTCTTGAAGGAAGTTGAGAATTCTCCAGTCCCAGGTATGTAAAGGCTACCCACAAGCATGGGATTGTTCTTCCATGTTCCCTAATGTAGAGTTAGGATACAAGATTGATAATTAGAGTCTTAAATAGTGATTTCTTGAAAGTTTTCTTGAATAATACCTTTAATTCTTGAATATTATCTCTAATACTTGAATATGTTCTTTAAATTATATTTTTATATCTCAAGTTGATAGAGTTTACTGTATACCTGCATTATTATGTGATTGTGATTTAACTTAAATTCTCTCTGTAAAGACTTGAATAATGAAATTAGGGAGATGTCTAGAGCATTGAGGGTCTGAATGTGATGTTCGACTGAGTCTGAGTCCTGAAGTGATGTCTGTTGATAATTGTGATAGCTGAAACAATATTGATAGAATTGGATGAATATATTCCCTTGAATTTGATAGGTTAGTGTTGCCCATAGAGGTTGAGTGATAGAAATCCTTGATGAATTGATAGACTTATGAGCATATTGAGTTATAGGAGGAGTATTGAGTACCGAAAATGAGTAAAAGTGAGTCCAACTCGCACTCATTAGCTATGAGGCCAGCATAGCAGAGGATTGGACCGTGATAGCGGATGTTTCCTTAATCCCAAAAGAAGACTTACTATTATAGACCCCTGATGTATGCCATTTTACCTCTGTAAGGTACTGGGCGGATGCTGCGACGACATCACTTTGTTGTACCACCACCGGCTCATAGGTGGTGGATGTAGGTCCAAGAAACTCCCAGATAGGTCTTCTGATGATAGAACTCTGACATGATGTGATTTCTTGATGTTTTGATGGATAGTGAGGTGATAGATCCTAGTCCTATACTTTGAGGTGAGGTTGAGTGGGTGATGAGTGATTGTTACATTGTTCCATTTACTTTAGCCCATTTTACATACGGTACATTCCACGTACTAACACTCCTTTGGCGCTGCATCATTTTATAATGTAAATTCTGTAGACAGAGGACTTCAGCAACCCAATCGTTGAGGTTCAAAGCTTGACTTCAGACCATGGTGAGTCCTCCCCAGCATTTGAAGGATGATGATTATTTCTTTTTATATCAGCATTTCTTTGATTGTGGCAACTATGGTCTGTCATGACGCCTTCTTAGATGTTAGCTATAGAGGCTTCATATACATATACACTTGATAGATAGTGTCGGGCTTATTGATTCCCGTTTCCTTTCTTTGAGATATTTATTCATATTATCTTATGGTGGATTATTATTTATTGAACCTTCCGTATATAAATGGATGGAATGATAGAAATGAGACTAGATGGTCTGCTTGGAGACTAGCAATAGTCCTCTAGCAATAGTCCTCGAGTGTTAGTCACGTCCAGGGTACCCTCCCGGGGTATGACAAAACTATTGGACTTGTGCCTGGTATATTTTTTTGGAATACAGTTTGTATGAGCCTGACATGCCATTTAGCATATCTTTGGTATAAATTTGATATGCATATAGAGGAGTTGTTGCTGTATTATTCTTGTATAGAATTGGTATAAATCTAGATTGTTTGACTTGACATTTGTATATTTTTGTGGATGCATTTTATCTGAAAATGATAGAACAACAGCAACATTGGTTGTTGTAAGTGTAGATTTTGTATAAATTGGTATGAATATCGATTGTTTGACATGACATTAGTATATTTTTATGAAAGCATTTTATATGAAATTGGTATAACAACTTTACAATATACGATATGTTTAAACTTTGCATCAATTTTGTAAAAAATACTCATTGGTGAAACAACAACAATATTGGTTGATGTTAGTGTGTATGTTATATAAAAATGATGTGAGTATAAACTGTTGAACTTGTGCTTGGTATAATTTCTTGAAACCTTGGAATGTAGTTATATGAGCCTGACATTCCTTTTAGTATATTTTTAGTATAAAATTGGTATGCATATAGAATTTTATAAGAAATTGATATATCTAGCATTATACATCGGTATAGAATACACACTGGTTCAATATCCAGAGTTTGACATGTTTTTAGTTTATTTTTTGTATAAATTATACTTTGGTTCAACATTATAATGTGCATTTTGGAATGATATGTTTACCGCACTTTGATATGTTTACTACACATATTATTTTATACTAGGTCTATGCCAAATTCAAGATATACTATACATTATGATTTATCCAAAAAGTCAACTTCTATTATAAGCCATTTAAATATCAAAAAATAAATCAAAGTAAAAAATAATCAACAAGTGCTGGATAATGATTTTTTTTTTGTCGTTTTGATTGAAAATTGCACAATAAATGCACCAAAAAGGACTATTGCACATAATTATATCAAGAAAAATTTTTTAAAATAAATTGACTAATGTGTGCAATCTCATTTACCACCATGTTGTATTAGTATGAATACAAAATTGTTATTTTTCATTTTAATTCGAATATTTTTTTTGTTTTTTAAATGGAAAAGAATACACTAGTAAAAAATTTGTAAAAGGCAAGAAGTCTAAATTAAAATAAATATTTTTTAGGAAGATAAATTGACATAAATAAGTGAAGTATTTTGAGAGATTTAAGGAAGCAAAGTTTTTTAAGTCATCTTCTCCTCATTTTATGCTAATCACATATGTTAATTGCATATTTGAATTAATTTTTTTATATTTTTTGTTTTTTCTTTTTCCAAATATTAAAATGAAAAACTGTTATACATTGTAATTTTTTACTATTAAAACTTGAAAGAAAAAAAATGTTGCTATAACTTGAAATTTAATATCTTATAAATGTCATTTATAAAATTTTTTCATATATAAATGTGAAAGGTAGGACGACCATGGGTAAAAAATATAATTTTACACCGACAAATATCTATCAAAAAATATTGCCCCAAATTTTTTTTTCTAGAAACATCTTTTTATTATTCTATAGAAATATAAAATCAATGATGACCAAGGATAAAAATGTAATTTCACATGCTAACAAAAATTTACCAAGAAATATAAGCAAATTAAATCATTCTAGAAGCATCATTTAATAAAAAGATGAAGCATGAAGAATTAAAAGTATATCTTTCATTTTATCCTAATTTATTTACTAAAATAATATTATATATTTTACATTATGCTTGTCTTATAAATTCACTCTACATAGTTAAATATCTTATGAAAATTTCATATATTAACTTTTTCTAGAAAGTTTTTTTTAATTATTATTTCTATTATATTTTACTACTTGTTAGAAGAGCGAATAAGTAGGCAGCTCTCTGTCAACATGTTTGTTTGAGTTGCCTGCTTCATCTCTTCCTTTATTACACGCAATTCAATTAAAATATTTCGTAGATTTTGATGTACCTGCTTCAACTACTTAATTATACTCCTTCAGCTGCTCCAACGTGATTTTACGATAGTACCCCTATCAAATTACTTCTTCAACTGCTTCAACTGTGATTTTACTATATTGTCCAAATCAATTATTTTAAGTCTAAATATAAACAACTTAAAATTTAAAAGTGACAGCAGGCAGCTCTCCGTCAACATACCTGTTGAGCTATCTGCTTCATCTCCTCCTTTATTATATACGGTCCAATCAAAATATTTTGAATTTTGATGTGCCTGCTTCAACTACTTAGTTATATTTCTTCAGCACTGCTCCAACTTGATTTTATGATTGTGTCCCTAATAAATTATTTCTTCCACTGTTTCAATTGTTATTTTAATATACCGCTCGAATCAATTATTTTAAGTCTAAATAATAAACAACTTAAAATTTTAAAAATATATAAAATATTCTATCAACTCCTATAAATCGAGATCAGAAAATAATAATTATTGGGTGTCTGTTTGAGCTGCCTGCTTCATCTCCTTCTTTATTATATGTGGTCTAATCAAAATATTTCGTCGACTTTAACGTATCTGCTTCAACTACTTAATTATATTCCTTCAGC
This sequence comes from Solanum clarkiae, assembly GCA_011800125.2. Taxonomy (NCBI): domain Eukaryota; kingdom Viridiplantae; phylum Streptophyta; class Magnoliopsida; order Solanales; family Solanaceae; genus Solanum; species Solanum clarkiae. The sequence goes on from JAABOM020019304.1 coordinate 11,808, forward strand.
CACTTCCACTTGATTTTGCAATAGTACCCCTAACAAATTATTTCTTCAGTTGCTTCAACTGTGATTTTACTATATTGCCGTAACCAATTAATTTAAGTCTAAATAATAAACAACTTAATATTTTAAAAATATATAAAATATTCTATCAACATTATATAAATTGATATAAAAAAATAATAGTAATTATTGGGCCCATGCTTTTCTCTTTTCTAGTATATGTGTCTGTGTGTGTGCGCGCGCGTGCGTACTTATTTTTTCAGGAAAAGTATATAAGTATTTCCTCCAATTTCGCACCTCGATACTGAGCTCATTTTTCATCCAATTTGAGTGATTTAGAAGGCTACTTGACTCAATTTTTCGCAAGGAATGTTGTGGTGAAGTCGAATTGTAGATTTGACACATATTTTGGGGTAAATCGCTGCTTTTTCTTTATTGATATATCAAAAATGAGTGAAAATTTTACATTGCAATATCTCGATCATTTCTTTACGATATTAAGTGAAATTTGCGTCTAAATTATTCTACGTTCCAAGAGGGACGTTTTGGTGTGCTGGGTGTTCGCTGATTTTTATCCAAATTTTGAGAATATTGACTGAGAAAATTTTGAAAAGAATATTTTCACGGTAAAGTTTTCAACTTCGTTTTTGGGCCTTTTCTCGGTCTTCTGGGGTCCGTTTTGGGTCGAATTTCTGGTTATAGACTTGGAGTGATGTGAAGATTATTTTATGAGGATTGGTTCATTATTTCATGTGTGGGCCCTGATTTTTCTCATTTTAGTCTTAATTAATGTAATTCCACCCATTTCTTGAGATTTTACAGCCAAATCAGTCGTGTAATGACCCTCCACATTATTTCGGTGATCCTATGAATATTTTATCAATTTGATCATTTGCATAGGGATCATGCATTATTTATGACTTATTGGTACTGAGTGTTTAGTCGTTGGGTGAATCGTTTGATAATTATACAACTTTTCGAGTTGAACATCAGATTATAACCGAAAAATAAATTTTCAGGTAAATTAGTAATAAGTGGCCTCGGAGTGGAATTTTCATAGTTCCATCAGCTTCAGAATGACCAAATTAGGTTAGGAGCATGTTGGGTGTAATTATATCTAGTTTTGTAAATTTAGCCATTGGAATGGGTTAATAGTTGACGTCATTGGTAAATGTGCCCCAAATGGAAATTCTTTCCATACCATTGCACCTGTAACGTCAAGTTTGGTCCAGGAGGACCTTTCATTCAGTCTTCGAGGCTTCTGGGAATATTTTGACACCTTCGGTAAACTTCGATATTGGGAAATGGGACCCATATAGGGATAAAACGACCTCTAATGGAAATTTTGACTACACTGTTGAGTCTGAAATGCCATTTCCAATCAGATTTTATATATGGATTATATTTTTGTGACTTCAGATAAGGCCTGAGCATCAAAATTAAAATTGAGCAGTGCCTGGAAGTTAAAAGTGCCAGGATGACATGGCCCAGTCTGTGCTGCCACGTCTCAATCAGTTAAGGAAAAAATGAAAACAAACGAAAAAAGGATATATATGCGGATGTTTTCCAGAAACATACGAAAGAAAAGGCTAAATTTTGGAACGCGATTTCTTCATTGTTTTTGGTCTGTTTTAACTTATGCATTTTTCCAAGGGGACATCATGGAAGTATTGGAAATTGATTTAGATGTGCCGTTTGAAAAATCCTTGTTTTTCGGTTGTATTTCGAGTATGTTTTCGGAAACTTCGACAAGTGATTTCTTATCTATTTTGAATCCGATTTTGGTAAAATTTGGATCTATTTTATATGTTTTTGCGAGATGCATGTCATGGTAATGTCAGAATTAATGGATAGGGATCCTTTTGGTGTAGAAATATTAATATAGCTGCTGTTTTTGTTGCATTTCACCGGGGAAAAATTCGAACTATGATATCTCGGTCGTTTCTCATCAGAAATAAATGAAATTTGGGTCTAACCTGTACTAATTTTTGAGACATACATTTTCGTATATTTGGATTCTATTAATTTGACTGCATTTTAAAAAACTTTGGCTGAGAAGCTGTTGTACATGTATGTAAATTTTGATAAGAAATGTTGTTTGTTATTGGGTTGTTTCTGATTGTTCTGGGCCTCGTTTTGAGCTAAATTTTTGGCTATAGACTTGGGATGATGTAAGGGTCATTTTATGGGGGTTGGTTTGGTGTTTCGGGCATGGCACCCACTTTCTCAGTTTTAGTTGCAATCGATCTATTCTTTCTAGTTTCTCAAGAAATTACAGTCAAAATTTTTGTGTTTATATTGTTATTCATATTTTAATAGCTGAGCAGCATTTGGAGCTGATCAGATAGGGTAAAACTCGCAAGGACTGCTCCAGAGTGTGTGGACTCGCCTTCCAGGTAGGCTAGGCTTTCCTTACCTCTAGACTGAGCTGAAATACATGTATCTTGGGAGTTGTTTGTGGGTGAAAATCTTGAGTAAGATATGTCTACATGCCATGAAGCTGATTATGAGTTATATTTTCTACTATGCATTTAATGTTGTTGCCATGAGTTGTTAACACATGTTTTTCAGGATAGTCATTGTACTTAGCATAGGGGGTGACTACAATTATTTTGGGATACCTGTGATTTTTCTGGACTGTATTAGTTGTGACCACTATAGTAGCAAAGTTCTGACACTGTAGAACTACGGTAAGGCCTGGTAAAGGTTGGACAGGGGCTAATGCCCTGTAATAGGTATGTATTCTGGCTTAACTTCTATCTGTAGGGCTATGTATCCTAATGCTACTATGATATGCTGGATATGAGGTTGTTTGTTGATTACACATCATACTGTGGGCTGACTTTGGTATAAATATGGTTCCAATGGGACGATTTGTTCTAGATATATATGATACATTGTGGATCACTTTAGTATAGATATGACTTCTACTAGACCGGGTTGTTCTGGATACTTGTGATATACCTGTTGATACCCTAAGTCTAGGACCATGTTGTTTATTCTTTGACTTATTGTTCTCTCAGGGCCTTAGCCTAAGCTTCAGCCGATGCTTCCCTAGATACACTCTGCATAGAGCCCCGTAGATACTTGGGTGATAATCTATATTTACTCAAAGTACTTATGATTAACTGGAATGTGGTGTAATTGGCTTTGGGTGGCATGACCCTACATTAGCAATGAGATATATACTTCTGTATACAACTGACGGTCCTTGTACATTTGTTATCCTTACTGGAGGCTGGGATTAGCTAGTGTTGGCTGAGAAATGGTGACATACAAATGTGTAGGCTAGATTACGTGGTATATATATGTTATGGGTATCGTCGCCAACATTCACTCTAGGCACGATAAAAACTTTGGAGTTCCGGATCCAGACAGATTGGTTGAGTGAGGGACAATTTTGATACCTCGAGCCTAGATGACGCTCCCTGTCACTATTCAAACTCAAGTGGTCACATCTGAGTGTCTGAGACCTTTGAGTCGTGCCCCATGGTCTGAGTCCGGTGACCACGAGTGAGATGTAGTATGACGGTTGCCGATTCTGAGGTCCGAGCACCTATTGATTATTCTTAGGTTCGAGGACCAGTTGACTATTCTTGGGTTTGAGGCCCCATTGATTATTCCTAGGTTCGAGGCCTAGTTGATTATTCTTTAGTTCGAGGCCCTATCGATTATGTTAGGGGGATTCTTTCTCCCGCAGGGAATACGTACCACTGTTATGTACATTGTCAGATCATCTGGCCCTGGTTGACTACCCCAAGCAGAGGCCAGGTTGGGAAGGGGGTTTGAGGCCCTGTATGACTATTAGGGGTTCGAGGCCCCATGTGATACTGGTTACTAAATGGGTCGAGGACCCGGTTGATTACCTATGGATCCAGACACCTATATACTCCCTGGTTATGTGTGGGTGTATCCTCTAGGCTTATGGGGGCTCAGGGGGCATCCATGCTTAGATACTAGGGCCTTATACCCACGTACAGCTGACCCCTGGATCATGTGATATTGGGAGTTGGGTTCCCTAGTGGTTTCGTGAGTTTCATGGTGATTCTATCAGCTAGATTATGCCCGGGTGTACCTCCTGGGCTTATGGGGGCCCAGTCTATGTACAAGCATAGCTATTAGGTCCTTGCACCCGCGTACATCACTATGTCTCAACCTAGTGACAGTTGCGATTTTCGCCTACTCGTGTTTCCTCAGCTAGTATCATTGCACACCACTTAGGTTGATTCGGTTGGAGTTTAATGATTCTCCAGACATGCTTACTCCATGATCAGAGTTCAGATTTTCTAGATTACTATAGTTCTCTATATCTGAGCCTTCTATATTCATAATACTTCACTCAGTCGGCCCATGATGCCTACTTGGTGTCTGTTACCGATATTCACCCCTACATTTTTGCATCTTCCTATGGTGCAGGTCCAGGAGCTAGCCACAGTCGTTGAGTCAAGAGTTCGCAGGCGATTCAGGAGATATTGGTGAGCATCAGCAGCTCTGGATATTCTGCAGTCTCTTTTTTTTTACAACCGTCTTTTATATTCAGACACTTGCCTTGTATATGTAGTTTGGGTTGCATGTATAGATTGTCATTCTGGTTATGTATATAGATAGGTATACTTTGTCTTGAGTCTATAGTAGCTCTGTACAGTTGACTTCCAAGTTCTGGGTAGGTTTCAGTTATTTATATTGTTGTGTTGGCAATGATTTGACTAGAGAGTTAGGAAAAGTACCCCGTGGCTTGGGTATTTGGCTTTCCTATAGGTGGGATCTAACACGCATCATCATGACCAGGACCAAGTCGTGACAAGGTGGTATCAGAGCTTAAGGTTCACTGGTCTCATCTATAAAGAGTTACCGTCTATTAGAGTCCTGTGGATAGGTACAGAGATGTCCATGACTTATCTTCAAGAGGCTACGGAATGTTTATGAAAATTCTTGTGTTATTGATTCTAGTTGTGTGATATCGCCAATAGTTCGTTGACTTCGTGGAATCTTATTTGATTCGCCCTTTTGCACATATGCTGCGTAGAGGGGCAGCCTCTGGGAAAGGGTTGTGTTGCATCATCAGTCCTAGATAGGGAGCATCCCCTCCCCCCTAAAAGGCTGTTGAGCAGAGACTGGATGCCTCTGAGTTTCGATATCTGGATAGGAAGACTACAGGTATTGTGATTATGGAAGTCCTAGAGATATGCTTCATAATTAGTTACTGGTCTTGTGGTGACTGCGTATGGAACTATGAGATATGTTCTTGAGGTTTGGACTCTATAACACCAATACATGTGTGTTAGCTACTATCTAAAGGTTGTGTGGGTTGTGAATACTTTAGACAAAGATTACACAAGTGGGAGAGGATGTGACTGAGGTAGTACTAAGTATTGATGCTCTCTGTATATTCATATTCAATTATTTGACCGTTGATATGACCCGTTGGGCTTCTCGATACGGATGAATATGCTATATCTGGTACAATTCTGATCACTTGTCACTTATGTTATGACTGTACCTTGTTTGAGGCTAAATATAAGCCAAAACCCTATTATTTATACATATGATCCTTTTGCTCCTTTACTAGTGGATTGGGTAGTCTGCTACGAGAATTACATGGTATTTGAGAGGCTGACTGCCAGTTATACCCCTGACTACACCTTGTGTCTCTATAATTTTGACTTTGTTGTGATAATTCATTTGTTATGTGGTTCTCCTAATCTCATGGTGATTGGATTATGAGATCAATGTTATGCTCGGGGACTTAATTGGGTTGTCTACTATGGGATAGAACATTGTTGCATTATTAGCTGAGTTGTCGGCCACTCTGCCCTAGTGACGTGTTGTAATTGTTAGCTAGCCGGGATTGTGTTATTTAGGTTCCTGATTATGCTTGTTGGTGGGTATATTGATCATTTTATTTGGTTCCCTTGTACTTGAGTTATGGTTTTACATTATTAGTTGCATTGCCTAGCTTATCGCCTACATAATTATGGGTTCTGAGCTTCTTTTACCCTGGGTCAGGTATTGAGGTAGTGGAAGGTCTCTTTTATTAGTGGGGGATCAGGTTTAGTGGCGCTTCCATATAGTGATGTGATAATTGAGGTTTCTATAATAGAGTCATTTTCAGTAGCTGTGAGTTGCCAAGTATGTCTTTTGCTGATTTGGCAAATTGCCTCTATACAGGGATGTCGTGTTGCTGCAAAGATTAGACTACTGTTAAATTGAGACTAGGGTGGAGGATTGCCCAGAAAAATTACATTCATACCCAGCATGGCTATTACTAGATTCTGGTTATGTTGTTGGGATGATTAATGCCCCTGTTGTGCATATGGATCTGATGACTTAGGTGTGCCGATCTCATTGTAATGGTGGACCTGTTAAGTCCCCTATTTGTTGGGGCTTGATTTATTAAGTACTATATTGTTTTGGTTGAGCTGTTAGGTGTTGAAATAACTGGATCTTAGGCAGTTACGATGATATGTGTCAGGTTGGATTAGAAAGGTTGGCTATGAGCTATATAACATAGATTAGTTGTAATTCTGATTAATCGATTTTGGAGCTAACAAGTATGTGATTAGTATTGTCTTATCTTCCTTACTCGTGGTACTTCGCTTGTGACGGAAGGATAATATTTTATTGGATGCTAAGATGGAAAATATGATGTATACCTGTCTGTGAAGGAATATATAAGGAGTCCATTGGTGTTTAATATATTGTGTGTGTGATGTGGTTCTAAATATATGATTGTTGTGAGAGTATGGGTGATTGGTATATGGATCATCATTTGTGTTGTGGATAGCTATCATCATTTT